>JBCEWC010005559.1:0-24715 GCA_038996855.1 Solanum aculeatissimum
TATATAACTTCATATTGAAGCTATATAAACAAAATAATTAACTGTATATATATAATTGTATAAATATATACTAACTTAAATTTTAATACATCCATGTATATATAGTCACACATTCTATTTGTATATATAATGATAAACTTGTGTACGTATAGAGATTACAGATAAATAACTTCACAAACAAACACACTCACAAGTAGATACAAGAGTTGTATGTATTAAAGTCATATCAATGCATGTGTCAAAATGTAAAAATACTCAGTTTATACATACACATAAAATTATACCAATCAATATATACAATTTCAGGTTAAATTTTCTTTAAAGACAAACACATTGCAAAATATAATCAACATAACTATTTTCATCACCCCATCGTCCAGAATGCATCACTATAATCGCTAATAAAGTCATTATTGTATACAACACATTGTATAAGTTATGGACACATACAAATCAATATAAAGTTAACACTTATGAATAACACATGCAGTACTAGAATATACATTACAAGCATATTTTGTATTTTTTTTATACAAACACTACTTGTATGGTACCCAACTAAATTTATACACGCGTAGTATTAAATTTTGTATGTTTATCCCGCACACACGTGCAGTTTAACACAATGAATTTATACACTTTTAAAAAAATTCTTACATTTTGATATATATATATATATATATATATATATATTATACATATATTTTTACTTATATTTAAACACTATAAGTATGAATCAGTTAATTCAATTCACACAAACAATTATTAACAAAGTTATACATCTACAAACATAATCGCAACAAACAATTTATAAACCTATTCATATACATATTAACTCACAAAAAAAATAATCAATATCAATGCTACAAACAATTTTGTTAAACACAAACACACACATATACAATGATAACTATCAAAATAATAATTTTTTTTATAGATATACAGGTGAACATAACACGTTTTTAATTATACATACAAAATAAAAATACAAAATATTTTTAATATACTTGTTCTTCAGATCTATCACAACATAAATATGTAAGCTAACAATCACATGAGTGTAAACGCGAAAGCCAATCGTCAATGTATAACAATCACACAATTAATTATAAATAAAAACAATAACTACTACTACAAAAAAAAAAGAGGCAAAATCGAAAATATTAAAGTCTATTCACTTGAATATCATCAACAATTCTTACAATATTCATGTTAGCACGAAAAAACACATCCCAACGTAATCATAAAATTTCTTACCTGATTTTTGTATAATTATACAAAAAAATACACAATTTTCTTTTGTTTTTTAGCGGAAGCAAGATTACTATAGTGTTTTTTTGGTACAAAGATTCATATTAAGCAAGGAAGTCTGATTAAATTTCACTACCATTAATTAAGGAATAGTTTCCAACATAATTATAGCAAATCAATAATTAATAGCGTAATTTTATTTTGTATAAGGCTCGTGTATATATACTTTTTATACAAAATAATTTTTATGACCAAAGTTATGAAATTTAATTTTAAAAACTTTAGCTATTTCTACCTATTATGTTTCACTACGTGGCTATTTATGAAAATTTCACTTTTTAAAAGCAGATCAATTGGATTGGCCCATCATAAGCATGACCCAAGGCTATAAAACGGGTCGGGTTAACCCGAGTCTGCATCAATTCAATCGGTCCCAACTCCCTAATCCAATCTTTCACTCTTCACTCTTTGAGTTTCAAACACAATGGAAGCTGTGACTATTGCTTCCCATTTCTCGCCGGCGACCAGAATCCGGCTGTCATCTCCGGCGACTTGCAGTTCCTCAGCTTCCAAACGGACTCCCAGATATTCTCTTTCTACGAAGTCTTCTCTATCGACGAGCTTTGTCTCCCCATTCGTCAGCGGCAGTCTATTCTCAGACTTCTCGGGTCAGAGAATCCGACCGGATTCTCTTTACCCTTCTTCCTCTACTAGCTTTATCCCCAAACGTGCCGTTGTCGCTATGGTAACGACCTATTTTGACTTCTAATTTGTTCTGTTGTTTCTACTTGAAACTCAAATTAGTTGTTGAGGCATGGATAAGTATGTTTATTAGTCCGAATAATTAGGAAGATACTTAAAGATGATAACTTTAACATGATATGTTGCTTAGGGGGTGTGATGATAGGTCTATGGGTATCACATCTTAGTTGATGCTACATAGTAAGGAGGGTTTGTATAACGGTATGCTATCATAAAGCAGGAATTACACTATGTAATTATGTGTTAATAGAGAAATAAAGAAAAGACACACTTAGGAGATCATTTTTCAAAATTAATTCTGTAATTAGTTTGGACATTTGGGTGAAATTGAGGATTTCGTTGGTGGTCCAAGCTACCTAAGTTTTGGTGGTGGGTAGAGTTACTTGGTACTAATGTAGTTGTGTTGGTGGGTGGTAGCATGTGCCCTGTGGAATAGTCGAGGTGAGCACTAGCTGACTAGGCACCCCTGCAAGTGAATGTTGGCAGGCACGTAGCAGTTTGTGTTTCAAACTAAAAGTATATTGCTTAGTTGGTTTATAGAAACTGTCAACTCAAAACTATGATAATTCATGTAATTTGGTTTCTTTGTCATATTTATCAAAGTAACCCAAGAAGGTTATGTAAAGTGGATGTGATAATATGTGTAGAAATATCAAAAGAGCCCAAACCATTTTAAGACATCCAAGAAGTAAACTAAACATTATAAGAAAATGGTAACTGAGCTAACTCCACAATACATATTCAAGTTGAGATCTTTTTGCAAATGTCGAAGTATCCAAAACATGAACTAGTCAACTAGGAAACTGAAATCTCATACCAGATGACTAGAGCTACAGCTTTTTTTTTAAATGCATAAGATGGTTTTGTTTGAATAATTGAATTTAGATGCTAAACCACCAAACGAAACTGTAAACACCCAAGAACATGTCAAAGAGCTTTATGAGTAAATGGAGAGGGAGTTTAGTTGCTTAAATTAAATCAATAGTCCATATATAAAAGGACGAAGTTAATAGTCAGTTCTTCCTTTTGAGGGATTTGGACTCTGGATATGAGGGTTGAGTGGTTAAGCTCCAAAGCTATATTATGCTATTGTCCATAATCCATATGGACTCCATCATGTGTTGCTCTTTTGATGAAGAGGGGATAATCCAAGAGTCATTGTAAATCAGGTTTAGAAGATGATAGACAATGGGAGTTCCCTTCATCTAGGACTTAAACATTTAGAAAACATCCAATTGTTGTGTACTACTCTTCCAACTGGTAACTGTCATTGCCAAACTAAATTCCACACTTTGTGGTTCAGCAGCTTTATATTTCTTTAGGCAGTTCAAAGATTAAAATGGTCAGAAAACATGGACCAAATGGTCATGTCAGGAAGTATCAATCTTGCTTTATGCAGCTGGTATAAACAGATCTTCCAATGACAGCAGACAGTTGTGGAATGCTGTTCCTAATTGCATATTTTGGAATGCTAGGATGGAGAGAAACAATAGGTGCTTTAGTGATAGGGAGGGACAACTATTCAATTGTAAGACTCTATATGTGGACTAAGAAGAGTATTGTTTCTGATTAGACTCACTGTTACAAATTATGTAGTCCTTGCATCTATAGTACAACGCTCTATTTCTTGGTTAAAATTCTTTACCTTTTCATCCATAAAAATACAAAAAATATTGACATGGTCTGGCCTAGTCCATTTGATCATGAGGAGTTTTATTTTGGGCTGTTTTAGAGTTTTAAATAGCTGTAAGGCCTGAATAAAAGACCTAGCTGATGATAGAAGATGTACGAGAGAAAAAACAGATAGGACTATGATAAAGCAGAACAGAACTTGAAGCAGTTTCATGTGACTGCCATTGCTTATTTAGGAACTCTCTTCAAACTGGTATGATGTCTTGGAAAAACGATCTGCAGTTCATTGGGTTATATGTTTCTTACCCCTGGAAATTTGTTAACACGGAAGTCTAATGACATGGAAGAAAAAGGCTTATTTACATTAACTGCTGATGATACTCTTGATTAACTTCAAAGATTTTGGGTCATTAGAATAGAAAGTAGTGGAGGCAGCAAGCTTGGAGGAAGTATTCTTTCAAGTGTTATCACTTTGATGCTTTATTATCACAAACTTTTGAATGTATACCTACAGACCAAAAGTAAAAAAGAACACTTTTGTATGTTCCTTTTTATCCTCATAAATGTGTTGGAATTTTGAATAGAAAGAAGTATCAGTATTTTCTACTAAGACCTTAATGCTCTAACCATGTCCACGTATTGGTGCCAGGTTATTCCTTTCTCAGGGGACGCATCGGGAGAGGACCCACCTCCAGATTTAGCGTCTTACTTGTTTGAGAGTCGAATCGTTTACTTGGGCATGTCTCTAGTTGCATCAGTGACAGAATTGATACTAGCTGAATTTCTTTACCTTCAGTATGAGGATGAGGAAAAGCCAATCTATTTTTATATAAATTCTACTGGGACTACCAAGGTTAAAAATGGTTACTTTCTTTCTATCTTGTCTTGTATCTTTTATCATCTCATGTCCTTGATTTCCTGGTCAAATGTTCAGCTGGTTGTATTGGAGTTTTCGCTTCTCTAATTTTCTAATCACTGCTTTTTCTAATGAGATAGCTTTATAAAAGAATCCGAAGTTTGGTCTAAATGTAGCAACTGAAGATTAGTTTTCAATTTTCATTTCATTTAATAGGTGCTACTCTGAGGTTTTTCTGTAGGTATTGCTTGCTGGAGGATAAACTCGAACGGGTTAAAAATTTATTGCTACAGGCACTGTGCGTGATCTATGTTATGATCATGTTTAGAAACAACCAAGACCCCTTTTTTTTTTTTTTTACCAATTTGACCCTTATATTCATCCAACTTGAAGGAAGTTGAGTATAATATGGACAATTCATTTGAAAGCCACTCTTGATGCATTTCTAGTTTCACAAATCCACTATACGGGCAGTTCTATGAAAGTAAATTGCGATCTCCTTCATTTCACTGGAAGCACATTTTGAGATCCTAAACATTTTAGCTGTTGTAACCTCAGTTTGGATTTCTATTAGGCTCAGTTTGAACCTTGTTTACTTTTGATTACGTATAATGCAGACATGTTTTTATCATTCTTACTTTCAGATAATTTTCTGTTTTACAGGGTGGTGAAAAGTTGGGTTATGAGACAGAGGCGTTTGCTCTATATGATGTTATGGGGTTACGTATCACTTCTCTATCCATTTTGCTCATTCAAGTAGTATTTGAAGACGTCTGTTTAGTGTTGTCTTTGGTTTCTTTTACTAGTTTGTCTCTCTGTTAGTGAATTTATGATAAAAGACCTGAATGATAGGATTTTTGTGTAGATAGGATTTTGGTTCTTCAACAAGATAGATTCAGAATGGATCCTTGAAGTTTCTACGGTTGTTATCTTCAGTCATTCCTAAATATATCCTTACCAGGGAAAAAAAAAAGAACATGTAGAAGTGTTTCAACCTTGGTAAGCCTCTCCCAATTAGTTGATGTGATGAAGGTCTGGAAATTGTGAAAGCTTTGATAGGCTGATCTGCAGAGAAGTGCGGTTCTGTTTGTTTGTTCACTAGAATCTTCACTCAGAAGTATATTGGGACAGAGGAACAGAACTGTAGTTTCTTTCCATATTCTAGTTGTTCTAATAAATTACATGACAAGATGCAACTAGAGGATGCACTGTTAAGTTAATTTGGCAGCGCTGAATTTGTAGGATTAGAAACCAGATAATCTATACAAGTAAATAGGAGTGCAACATATTTTGGCTCACCAAAATTTGGATATTCAGAACAACCCAAGTGTTTAATATTTTACCAGTATATTGCAATACAATATGTAGAAAGGGGAGAGAGAGGTGAGCGAGAAAAAGGAAAATTGTTGTATATATGTAACTATTACCTTGTATGTTTGTATTTGTATATTTGTTGCTTTATGTATATTTATATTTGTTATTTGATCTCCAGTTGAAATGAGCAATTGCCTGCCTGTGTTTACTACTTCTTTCACAATTCACTAGATGTTTGAGTGTTCCTTGCTTGCACCAAAATGTAACCGTAAGACTCTTCTGTTCATACTAAACCATTTGTTATCAGAGCTTATAATTTGTATAGAGCCATTATTGAAATCCTTTTATTCAGCTCAGGTATGTATTAAGGATCTAAAATGAATGAATAAAGTTGTCGGTTCCGTAACAGTTAAGTTTTTCCAATGAGGTGGTTCACAACAGTTCAACATAGTACCAAACCAGCAATGGTCCTTGGTTTGAGTCTCCCGATCCATCAAACAAATATTTGCACTTCCTTAACCTATGAAAAAAGCCATGCTATGTGTCAGAGGGCAACAAGACCTACAATATATAAAGTATCCAATCTCCTACATATTAAGCTTATAGATGCAGTGGTGTCTGCAATTCAACATTTTGTATAAATGTTTCTAAACAGTTTAATAAGTAATATTGTTTTTTTCGATCAAGTAATAATTTTCATATATTTAATGAGTATTACTGTGTAAAAATTAAAACATGCTTTTAAATTACAATAGTAGTCGACATAGACTAATTTATATAGATTATTTATAGGTGTTCTCAGCATCAATGCTTTCTGAAATATCTGCTCTCATGCCCTCGTTTCTGCTATATTTGAGGAACTTAATGATAGAATTGTTCTTCTGGGACTCCTTTGTATTTTTAGCAATCTGCAACAGACCTTTACTTTTTGCTGCAGCTATGTCAAGCCACCTATACATACTCTCTGTGTTGGGAATGCATGGGGAGAAGCTGCCTTGCTTTTAGCAGCTGGTGCAAAAGGAAATCGTTCTGCATTGCCCTCAGCTACAATTATGATTAAGCAGGTCATTTGGAGGCCTTTTATGTTTCTGTCTTCCTTTCTTCCTGTTTACTCTCGTTTCTTGTTTATATCATCTAAAATATTCTCTGTAACTTGTCCCTGAGTTCCTCTACAAACACATAACCATGACTGATATTAAAGATGGAATTGCTAATCCATATATATCTTTGCAGCCAATTGCTCAGTTTCAGGGTCAAGCAACAGATGTTGAGATCCTGCGAAAAGAAGTAACGAATGTCAAAAATGAATTGGTAATCCTTAAAATTTCTGTTAAGCTTAGTGTTTGTTTACTGTGACAGAAGTTCAAGGGACAACTTTGCTTTTAAAGATGTTCATTTTCTGCCGTGTGATACACATTTTTAAAGGATCAGATGAGCACCATATTAATTAGCCTGATTTTCTAACTTCACACATTTATTTTTAAGGTGAGCTTGTATGCATATAATACTGGAAAAACACCTGAGGAGATTGAAGAAGACATTAAACGTCCAAAATACTTTAGTCCTAGTGAAGCAGTAGAATATGGACTTATTGATAAGGTATCTCCATGAAGTAACTAAAAACTTTTCAACTTGCTTCCTGATATGAAAGGACCTGCAGTTCACATTGTCACTTAAATGTTTAAAGGTTCTATACAATGAGAGGGCAAAAAAAGATAAAGGAGTTATAGCTGATCTGAAGAAGGCCCGACTTATCTGAAAGGAGTCAAAAGTCCCATCAGCCATGAAAACACAGGGATTGAGGTAAGCTTTACTTTAACTAATATTAGATTTGCTTTGCAAAGCAAGCAATCTCAAAACATAAAAATTTATTTCTAGGCCCTGGTTGGCATTTGGCATCTCTCTTTCCCCGGCAATTCATCAACAAGGCTATTTCTCATCATGAACGCTCCCTTTAATCTGCAGATTGCCTCAAACTTATTAGAGGACACCAATTGGGACAGCTATTGTACTTTTTTTATACAGATGTTAGTCACTTAGATTCTGCGTTTCTGTGTTGGCTCAGCGGAGTAGCTTATAGAACTCGTGTAAAGTTTGGAACTATTTAGAATGTTTAGTTCTTAGGATGTTCCAACATTTCAGTAAAATATTCTAATTGCAAGCCTTTACACCAATTTGTTAAGTGTAGACCCCTCAGAAAGGTGAAACAATTAGACCCAATATTTATTTGTTGAATGATGAAGCATCATAACTACTTAGTTCATCTTTCTTTTGTAACAATGACTAGCAATAGTTCACATCATTCCATGGGGTTCACATCCTCAATCAGACAGATGTTCACATCTGCTAAAATCTTCATTCATCTCCACTACTTTACTTTATGTTGTTGGTTCCCATATTTATTTAACTGAATGATACACATTAGCTTGAGCAACTACATATTCTAGAACTGAAATTGATAGTTCTTTTCGTGGGCGCCCCACCATTTCAATAATTGTCTCTCTTCTGGTGCAGAACTTGGGAAGAGAGACATCTGGAAAGAAAGGAGTTGCTAGTTTAACTTGGTGGGGGATTTTATGCTTTACAACTTGCAACAATAACTTCTGATTGTTCCCTTTTTGCTGGTTGATGATGGTAGCTTCATGATTGCAACTTTTTCTCTTTGACTTTTTCCAGTTTAAGCTTCTAAAGCCATTACAGCTTGACCCTCTCCATTTATCCTAAAAAGACAAGTGTATGCAGGAGATATTAAGGAGTGACAAGTTGAATTTGAATTTTTACAACTGTTGTCTCTAGCTCTACAAGTGTGTAGATTATTTTTCATAGTGGACTGGAGCCATTCATGGAAAGTGCTATTTTGCTCACCAGTTCAAGCCCAGTAGGGTCACTATCCAGCATTCTGGTATTCTGTTTGTTTACTTGGTGCTTGCCATCAGTTTTCATATGTGGTGCCAAAATACAGAGATTTCAGCTGCAAACTTATTATGTTACTGTGGTTTAAGCTTAGGGTCTATCGAAAACCACCTCTCTCCCTACGAAGCAAGAGTAAAGTCATGGTGGTTGTGTTTTTTACGCGCCTCTGAGAGGGTAAATAACGTGACGGTTAACATTCTGATCCTACTATGGCCAATGCCAGGTGCTTGGCAAAATATTGCAGACACTATTTACAAACTTAATAAGAGTATCATTGAATTTGTTTGTTGGCTTATACAACTTTGTTATTTATTTGGTTTGGATACAAGTTACGTAAACAAAATCGAGCCAAATACAAATTAAAATTATTTCCCATGGTTTGATATTATGTTATATTTTTTTTTTTCTTTGTAAATACTTTCTTTTTTTTTAATGATGATTTTTTTAATTAGAAAATGTTTCACCGTAGTTTGAAAAAGATTAAGAAATCAATTTTTTTTTGTTTTATTAGGAATTTTTTGTTATTATCTAAATGTAAATTAATGATAGAATTAATATGATCTTTATATATACATGATCAACATTATTAGTTTAAAAAGTTTGTGGAGTTATTTTATTTTAGTGATAAAAAATTATTTTAAGTGATTATAAAAGAAAGAACATGCGAGTCGGATGGGAGACGCGGAAAATGGTGTTTCCAGTGGCAGACGGGTGAGTAACGTGACAAAGAATTGGATTGTTTAATAGTAAGGTTTTTATTAGGAGTATATTATCTTTAAAAATAAATGAAATACTAGTAATATATTTATTAGGAAAAAGACATTTTTGATCCCTTAAGTAACAATAATGGACATATATTTTTAGTATAGTAGACAAGTAAAGATGAACGTAGAACTGTGGCGGGCCACTCTTTGACTACGAACCTCCATTGATGGAAAATTATACTATTTATACATAATTAAAATTATTTTTTATCTATATATAGTAAATGTTGAACCCCTTCAAAAAATTCATGTATTTATTTTTTTTGAATTTTGAACCTTCTTAATTGAAATCTTGACTCTGTCGCTGGTGGAGGGAGTACATGGTAATCTTAATTTAAATTTTTTTTGTGCAATTACGATGCATTGATTATAGGAAACACCAATCAAATAATAATGCATTTGAAAACTCCAAGTGGATAACAAATATTGGAAGTCACCTACCAATTAGTACTCCCTCCGTTCACAATTAGATGTCAAAAATTTCCTAATTTGATTTTCATATTTACTTGTCAATTTTTAGAATTCAAGATAAGACATTATTTTTGTCTATTTTACCCCTAATTTATTTACCAAATTAGACCCCTAAAGCTTTTTACCCCTAATTTATTTACCTAGTTAATAGGGATAAAGTGGTAATCTTGCTACATTAATCATTATTTTTTTAATAGGTGTACCATGTCAAAATTTGACATCTAATTGTGAACGGAGGGAGTATTCAATGAGGGCTCTTCCAAGTAGCCAAGCAAAAACTTCTTTTTTTCTTTGTAAAATAAATAAATAAATAAGGTGCTTGAGTGCTTTTCCCCCACATTTTAAGTCTGGTTTCATACTTTTTCATCAAGTTCTATGTATTTGTTACTCCAACTATTGTATAGCAGTCCATCAAAATAATAATCAAGTAAATTATATATATATATAATATATATATAACATACACATTTTGATACAAAATAATGTATCTTTTTCATCTGTAAAAAGAATGATCTGGTTTGACTTGACATGATATTTTAAAAAAATAAAGAAGATTTTTTAATCTTGTGATTCTAAATTAAAGTTATGTTAAATGTACCAAGATATCCTTTAATCTTGTGGTCTGAAATATCACGTTGAAATTAAAATTTTGCCAAAAAAAAAAATGAATCATTCATTTTGAAACGAAGGAAATATATAATTTGTATATTTAACTAGTGAATGTAACTGATGGATCAAATATATAACTTGTATATATCTCTTTAGTTAGTTATTAGTAGCTCATTGGATATGACTAGAGCATTTACTTTATTTTATAGTGCGTTTGAACCAAACATTATGCTATCACCTTAGGGTTATTCCAAGTAATCTATTAGCCAAATTGCTTTTATTGGTGAGTATTTCAATGCTATATTCTGACTTTGGCAACTTAATCCAATCTTGAAGGGCTGTTTCCATTGGCGGGGTCAGTATTTTCATCAAAGTTGTTCATATTTTTAAAATATAGGTGGGTCATTTTTGTATCAAAAGTGTTCAACAATTAATATATATCAAAATATTAATATTTAACCTATATATTCAGAAAAGTTTTTCGACGAAGGGTATTCATCTGACCATCCTTGGGTGAATATAGCTTCGCCCTTGACTGTTTGGATTCCACCAAGCTTCTAAGCTCTTTTGGCCTTCTTTTTTAAGTTCTTGATCTCTAATGGTGAAGTACTAAAACAAAAATTTATTTTAAGGTAGTTTTACATAATTACCATATGGTGTTGAGAGTAACTCTCTCCGTCTCATTTTAACTGTCAGGTTTATAAAGATAGTTGTTAATTTATATAATTAAAAAAGAATTAATTATCTTTTTTCAACTTTAACTTTAATATTAATTATTCTAGAATTAAAATGCACATACATAGATAAAAATTTAATTATTTATAAGGGATATATTCGTCAAATAATACTTTTAATTAATTTTTTCGACTGTGCCAAATCTTATCATGACAACTAAAATAAGATGGAGGGAGTAATTATTTATTATCTCCACTCTTTTTCAAATTACAAAAATTTCTTAAAATTTAAGGATATCCCAATACGTCGCATCCCGATTTCGGATACATCACTGAATATCCCGATACATCGCGTCTCAATTTCAAATACATCACTCAACGTTCCGATACATCACATCTTGATACATTATCTTTGTTGATACAAGACACACCTATCCCAAGATATCAGATAAGAGTGATGCATTTTTCGTAATTTTTTCAAATGGAAAGAAGTTTTACAGAATATGATAAAATAAATTGCGTATGTAGGTAAAAAAAAAATTAATTTTAAATTATAATGAAAATAAAATAAGCTATGAGTGATAGCAATCGTCATGATTACGTTTTTCAGAAAAGTAAATTAATTAATTCAAGATTTTTATGACATAATTAAGTGTTATATATATGAATTAAGGTACTAAAACAATGAGATATTATCTTATGATATACAAAGTCCAGTTGTATTTCTTTTCCTATTTTATGATTATTTTTTTTCTTTAGCCGCCACACTACTGAATTAGAGACACATAACAGGAAAAACAATTGGCTACTATGTATCTAATAGGAATATAATAAGTTATATAGCTCTCGATATATTAGATATTGAATTTTCTTAATAAAAAATAAAAGTTTAGTTCAATCGTAAAGAAAATTTAATCTTCGTGTGTTTGTTTCTTTAATTTTTTGAATCCTTTTGACAAAAATTTCGTCTCAGTCACTTGTAACATCTCAGATCAAGAATAAAGAAGTTTGAGGATGAGATTTCTTCATTATTAATCAAAGGTTTTGAATTTGAGTCTTGAAATGAATAACTCCTGCTAGAGAGTTATCCGCTTTAAATCGAGATCATACTTAGCAAATGTTTTCGAATATTAGATAATTATACAAAAATTAAGAACAACTTGGGAAACTTTTTGTCACATTAGATGTGATGGTTCCTATAGCTCTTTGATTTATAATTCACCGATCACTAAATCAATGAACAATCTAATTTATTTTTTGATCAGTAATTCACCGGCCAATTCAAAAATTTCAAACATTCATTACATATTAAAAAAAAATTGAATTTCAAAATACTGAATAATATGAGTGATAAAAAGTGACAGTAAAATATTTATATTATATTAGAAAGATCAGCAAGCATATTAAAGATATTTATTGTTGTCCCTAATGGAACTGAATGTGCTTGTGGTTGCCAAAAGCTACACAATGAGTTAGAAAATAAATGTTTAATTAATAAAAAAATAAGTAATTAATTAGATAGCCCTGTTAATTATTTGTATAAATTAATCTTTATATACCTTTTAATTATACTGTAAAGTGCCACTGGAGTAATGCATGATGAGATTATATTATAAAGTGCCAAAAATAATGTAGTTATCAAGTTTACTTAGTAAACCCAATCTTCCACTTGATTTCCTACTCTTTAGTGGAAGAAATCATGTGGAAAATAATAATAATAATAATAATATAATATATATTTTTTTTAAAATAAGAATATTTCCCTCAATGGCTGCTTTCAATAGTTCAAAAATTCAACTATATATATAGCCTTTACATTTCATCACTTGTCATCCACTTCTTGAAATATTTACATATCTTTTAAATTGTGAGTAATTTTAAAAAAATTTATTATAAGATATGGTTTTCAATAATAACCGTATAATTTTTCTACTTGTGACACTTATAATTTATCCTGCAATTTGCTATGGACAAGAAGCCAATTCTCTCTACACTAGAGCTACTTATTATGGCAGCCCTGATTGCTATGGAACCCCTAGTATGTATAATTTTAATTTCTCCTCATTATTTTCATTTTTTTTAAATTAAAAAACTCCGTCCACGATATATATATATATATATATATATAGATATATACACACACTTACACATACGTAGTCATGACAAATGGGATTGTTTAGGTTGAGTAAACGTTTCGTGACATAACCAATATTAGGTCTAGAAGAGTTTAGGTGATAAATGATTTGAATGATACTAAGCAACATGAAAGTGTGCAGTTTTGTCCCCTTCTACTAACTCACAAGTACGAGCCACATGCAAGGAAATTTCTACGTGTGGTTCTAGTCGTGGACATCTATATAGTGTACTAAATTACATAATAGGTTCATGTAATTTTAGTGTGACAATTAGTCTCTTTTTCTAATAGATATTGATCTTACTGTAATTAATAACTTATCTTAAGAAGGGAAGTCCTACATCGGCAAAATATAAGAGAGATGATGGATATATAAGTAAACAAGTCTTACCTATTAGTGACACATTTTAAAGCCATACAAAACTAGACCCAAAGCGGACAATATCACTAACGGATTGGACTGTTACACAGGTGGAGCATGTGGATTTGGTGAATATGGAAGGACAATTTATGATGGCAAAGTGAGTGGAGTCTCTAGGCTATACAAGAATGGAACTGGATGCGGTGCTTGCTATCAGGTATATTAATTATACTATACTAATCTCTTCGTTTTAATTTAAGATTATAAAATTTTTTAATTTTTTTTTATTTTCTTAAATTTTATGTCAAAATAAAACGAGATAATTAAATTGAAAAGGAGGGTGTAGTGACTTTACTAAACATAATCCATTTTGAACTTTTTAAAAACTAAAAAGCAATGGAAAATGACACCCACATAACAATTTAAAAGAGTGGAAAACGTAAGATATTTTGTTGGTGGAAACGACGAATCAATTGTATTAAAAAACATAATTTTTCATCGATCTTTGGCTGAATCAGCTTACTGAAAAACACATGATGAAAAACAGATTCTAGTTGAAATAAGGAGAAGCTTCCCAATTTTTCTATATCAAAACACTACAATTTTTTTTTTAATCGATTCGATAAAAATATCTATGAGAATAACGACCGATTATAACTTGCAGGTTAGGTGCAAGGTACCTGGTCATTGCACAGAAGAGGGTACAAAAATAGTGGTAACAGATTATGGTGAAGGTGACCATACAGATTTTATACTAAGTGTCCGTGCTTATACAGACATGGCAACCTCAGGAATGGCTAAACATTTGTTGGCCTATGGAGTTGTTGACGTGGAATATAGAAGGATTCCTTGTAGGTACTATGGTTACAATTTAATGATTAAAGTTCATGAAAACAGCAGGTTTTGTAACTACTTGGCTATTGTACCAATATATCAAAGTGGTGCATTTGATGTCCAAGCTCTAGAGGTTTGGCAGGTACGTTTTGCAGAGTCGAATTCAAAATTTAATCTCAGTAACGTTATTGCATGAAAAAGTGAAATTAGTAACGTGAAAAATAAAATGATTGTGTGTGTATGTACAGGCAGATTGCAAGGAATGGAAGGGTTTGAGAAAGGCTTATGGAGCAGTATGGGACATGGCAGATCCACCAAAAGGATCACTCACTTTCAGAGTTCAAATTAGCCTTAATGGAGAAGCAGCCAAATGGGTGCAATTGAATGATGTGCTGCCTGATGAATGGAAGGCTGGAATTGCTTATGACACATACCTTCTACTAGACTAAATTACTAAGTACAACATGTTTATTTCCTAATACTTTTCAGTTTTTGTTGTAAAATGTGTCATGTGGTTGCAATCTTCTTATTAAGTGTTTTATTGTCAAAAAACATTCATCAACTAAGTCATAGAAGATTTAAGTAAAATTGTAATGTTGTAGGGTATGCATTGTGGTGAATTGTGGTTGATATAAAATAAATAGTCATGATTTTGTTATGCCTTTTCCCCCTAACTTTTAGATTGTACAATGGCAATCGATTCGATCAGTCATTCATTCAGTTGTTGATTATGCATAAGTTGGATCTATCAAGTTGTGCGCATAAATCAAGTTTGTCTAGGATACAAGAGTTTAGAATACACTACACTATCTTCACTTTTCGTGACTTTATGAAATGTTCTGTGCATAGTATAACTAGAACTTATGCTTGACAAGCAACCATGATCATTTTCTTGAAAAATTTGTTAAGCGAGGGCAAAAATTCAAAATCAATCGTAATGGTGTTATTTTTCTGGGCCATCTAGTTCACAATAAGGACAAACAAATTCAATCGAATGTATATATAGTGTATAATTTGATCTTGTTTGATAAACTAGATGACCAAATGGTATACTTATAACTATCTTATTCAATTTATACATGGGCCACTTTCTAGACCCATAGGGCTGAAATATGTACCCGAAACTCCCAACATAATATTCTCTTGATGTTTTCTAGGGAGAAATACAGTGCATGACCTTTAGACCAAAATATTTATAAAAAAGATAGTCATTCACTGTATATATATATATATATAGTCAAACTATATTCAGTTTTATGAGTATAGTCAATGTATACTTTTGATGACATTTGGCAAATTATATTGTATAATCACGTATATATTCTATGATTTTGGGCTATTTTTTAATGTAAATAAAAGAGGGTTATATTTATCGTAAATTAATTAGTTTATTGTATATCATTTAAATTCCCACAAGTCTCATTTATAATTAATTTTATTCTCTAAACTGCAAAGGCGTTCATATAATTATAATTTTAAAGCTGCAAATTGAATAATTTATTTCACGGAATGTTTCATGACTATCTAATTTTAATCCTATTTATAACTGAATTAATGAGCATCAAAATAAATATGATTTTCGTAGAATAAAATAAAAATCTAATTCATAATTTCATATAGTAGTCCAAATATACACTATTTAATTATTTTTAAATTTTGTTAAGGTTATGAATATTTTGTTTGTACTTTTTTTTTAGGGGGTTGGGTTGGGGTTGTACGATAATTCACATATTTTTTTAGGTAAATTTAGAAATAAAATTATAAAATAAAAAATGAGATTCATTTAGATCTTTAAAAAGTATATTTGACAAGTGTCACTCAATTAAAGCAAATGGAGAAAAAAATGCAATGGGGGAGAGCCAAATCCATTTATATTAAGAAGAAAATGGTCAAGGAAAAAATAAAAAATAATTTATAATAGAAAAAATTAACGTCTGATCGATTCGATTATGAATTTTACTAAATTGACATATTTTACTTGTCCTTTTACATTGACTATACATGTCTATGCATTTAACATATTTTATAATATTTCTTAGAGTTTATTGTTTTCACACACATAGACACACACATACATATACTTAAAATAAATAAAAGAATTAACTTAAATAACCAGTCTATTAACTGATTAAATTAAAAATAATCATCAAATATATAAGGGATAATTATAGTCAGTGTATAGACATGTATATCTCATATATAGTCAACCTATATTCAGTTTTTGAGTGTATCATAATGTATATTTAGTATATAGTTCAAATATAAGTAATTTACATTGTATAGTCAGTGTATACTTTCTATAACCTTTGACAAGCTATATTTTCTATAAATTTTGAGTATTTTTTATGTAAAATAAAGCATGGCTATATTCATTGTAAATTAATTAATTTACTGTACATATTTGAAATTATCCCAATATATAATATGTGTATAATCGTATATAGTTAATGTATACCGATTAAAAAAATCCCAAAAAAGTATTGGGTTAGGTTGAATTTAGTTCTGGCAAATGTAAAGCTACTACGTTACTCCATTATGTAGCGCATTAACCACAAAACTCTTTGTCTAAATTACACATGGCTATGTATGTTTTTGAAGTATATGAAATGCAAAGGCACTAGGTTTTGCTTGGCCAAGTAAACATCAAGAATATTGTAGTGCCTAGCTAGCTAGGTTCTATAAACTTCCAAATTGATGATGATTGCTAAAATTTTAAAGTGGATGCTCTAATCAAATAATTGAGAAGTAACTTGTTTGGGAGGTGGAAAATATAGGATTGATTGAATTAATAAATGAGCGATATATAGTTTTTTAGATTGATATAAGTTGTGTTAAATTGGGCTAAATGTAAGTTGGGAATATTTGTTTTTTCATGAGCCAGGAGAATCTCTTAATCTTTCAGGGTAAGGGTAAAATCCACGTACACTTTATCCTCTTTCGATCTCGGGGGATTACATTGGGCATACATAAATTTATATGTTTATTTAAGCCATCCAAGATTATTTGAATGGATTGGATGTATCATATTTTCATGAGCTAATTTTATTACTCCAACTTTTTTTTACCGCTTAATAAATGAGCAGGACAAAGTTTTTTTTTTTTGGATTGATATGAGTTGCGTCAAGTTTGGCTAAATAATAAGTGAGTGCACCCTTTCTGCTGGGGTGGGGCTCAGCCTCCGAACCATATGTGGGACGAAATCTTTCTTAATCTATCTCATAGTATTACTGAAAGAATATGGGCTCTTCTCGAAGGAGATGCTGCTAATTCTCCTTCCTTAGGTCTCAAATGTGATTGGGATTTGAGAATATATGTTTTCCTCCTGAGTCGAGGGTCTATCGTAAACAACTTATCTAATTTTCACGATAGAAATAATGTCTGCGTACACATACCTTCCTCATATCTCACTTATGGATTACATTACATTACATATGTTTAACTCGTCCAAAAATATTTGAATGGATTAGACGTATCATATTTTCATAAACTTGTTTAATCACTACTCCAACTTTTTCCTACAGCTTAAATGCTATTTATCATGCACCATTTGGCATCATTTGAGTGTATTGCATATGAACATCAACAGGAAACACACCAATCCCACACAGCATTTTCACCCAACAAGCTTAAACAAAAGTAGAAGTGCACAAATATGTCCTTTTCATACGGTCCTTTATGTAGGTTTAAAGTGTTTAATAATTGAAATGAAATTAATAATGTGTAACATCAATGATCATAAGGGCTATTCTTTGACTTACATTTGGTTTCCACTGTCCATAGTGGAGAAGAAACGTGGCTACTAATATGAATGTCAAATCCTTTGAAACTTCACTATAAATATGGCACTTTTCTTCATTTAATTTCCATCATACAAACTCTTTAATTAATTTCTTCTTTCTTATTTTGTGAACAAAAAATGGATCATTCTCTTAAATATACTTGCATTTTTATGTGCATGATGATGCTCATGCCAGCATTTTCCTACAGCCAAACCTTAGTTTCCAAGGCATCATTTTATAGTACTTCTGATGGCATGGGAACACCATGTATGCTACTTACCTTCCCCTTAAATTTCCCTCAAGTCGTTTCAATTTGTTTGTTCTACTTTCTTTGTTAGTCCATTTAAATAAGAACGTCTCTTTCCCTTTTTAGCAACTCTTTAATTTCAACTTTTCACGTTATATATTTAAGACCACAGGATTAAAGGACATTTTAGTACGTACATTGAAACGAATGAATTGAAACGAAAAGGGACAAAAAATACCCCTGGACTATTACAAAAGATCTAAATATACCTTTCATCCACATATTTTGCATGCATGTCCTTTGACTAACGATCAACTTGAATATCACATTATGCAATAGTCCAGAACATTTTTTTAACCCTTTTCTATTTTTTTTAACCTAATTAAAAGGAACAAGTGAATATCACAAATTATAAATGTAAAATTTTCATCGATTATTACTATACCTGTTTTAATATTAATTTTGATGTTTGTGTATATATGAATATATGTATGATTCAGCTGGAGCATGTGGTTATGGAGATTATGGTAAAGATGTGAACAATGGGGAGGTGTGCACAGCCTCTAGGCGTCTCTACAGAAATGGAGCTGGTTGCGGTGCATGCTACCAGGTAATTTCATAGGCCCGCTAAGAGTTCCAGTAGGTCCAGTGCATGCTACCAGGTTGAAAAAACAAATACTCTTGATCTTTCATAAGCTTGATCAAACAGACTATACGTCAATACAAAAATTCATTACATTGTCAGTACAGTTAAATCTTAAGACAAAGATATCAATTAATTAGTTGAAGTAAGATTAATTAATGTAATTACTACAGGTAAGGTGCAAGAACAATGCATTGTGTAGTGAAGAGGGAACAAAAGTTATGGTGACAGACAGTGCAGATGGACAAGAAACAGACTTCATTCTCAGCTTCAAAGCCTATGCAAAATTAGCTAAAAATCCAAATTTGGCAGGTCACCTATGTGGAAAAGGGGTTGTTGACATAGAATATAGAAGAGTTTCTTGTGGTTATGGAGGAAATCTTATGGTTAAAATTCATGAACATAGCAAGTACGCTGATTATCTTGCTATTGTTGTCTTGAACCAAGGTGGTACCACTGACATCCATGCTGTCGAAGTATACGAGGTATAACATTTACGTACACTCTATCATCTATACTGAATTTGTTGTTATTATGGAATTTAGTGTTAGTAGCTAGACTCCAAATGAGTGGCAACATCTATTAACTAGCTAATTGACTCTAACATCTCAACTCGAAAGGACTCATCAAACTATTGAATCAATTAAATCGGGTCAAAATAGAATATAATCTTATGGATTAGATATGCATGAATTAATTCCGAATAATTCAGAAATACAAAATTGTATATTTGTTCGTGAAATTGAGACTGTTTAATCATAATTTATCATATCGTTAATTCTATTTTTTTTTAAATTCATTTTATATTTCATTCTAAATTTTATACAAGCTCGCTCCCTCTTTTAGATCTTAGAGAACACTTATAGGTTGGATCATATACCCGCCCATTCTCAACAGATCGAGTCATTATCTATTCGCTTATTTGACCTGAAATAATACAAATATAGGAATCATTACAGTAGATGATCATCCGATCAAGGTAATTAAAATAAAAATGATTATTCATTGTATAAACATGTATAATTGGTGTGCATTTCATGTATAGTCATGCTATATTCAGTTTTTGAGTGTATCATAATATATATTTAGTGTATAATTCATGTATAAGTAATCTATATTGTATAGTCAGTGTATACTTTCTATAACTTTTGACAAGCCATATTGCATAATCACGATATATTTTCTAAGATTTTTTTGTGTGTAAATAAAACATGACTATAATTATTGTAAATCAAACATGACTATGGTAAAATTACTGCCATGTAACCAACCTCTAATAGAAATACAAGGTAAGACTGCGTTAGACCCTATGCATAATGAGAGCTTTAATGCACCAAACTTATCCTTAACTTTAAACCCGGATTTAGTTATATTTGATTATTTGAATGTATTTCAGGAATCAAGCCAACAGTGGATATCAATGAGAAAGGCATATGGGGCAGTGTGGGACTTGTCAAGCCCACCATGTGGAGACCTTAAAGTAAGGTTCCTAACAAGTACAAGTGTTGAAACCAAATGGGTACAATCAGACAAAGCTGTTATTCCTGCTCAGTGGAAAGCTGGACTTACCATTGAAACTGATATTCAGCTCACTTAATTAATTAATTAATTACTATATATAAGTTAATTTGGGCGATTTCTTAATTAAAATGCATGTTTATTTAACTTAAAAAATGTTTAGAAGTTATGTAATCTGTGTTGTACTTTTGGCATGGATAGTAGTAAATTGCTAAGGGTTATATGTATGTTATGTATTTCTGTTTCGTGAGAGTTTATGAATAAAAAGTCGCCATTTGAATTTTACTAGTATTTGATTGGACTATTTTGACCTAGTCGATTTACTATTTTTAGATTCGCTACTACTCGTTTCATTTTAATTTATGTGACACATCTTTTTAGTACGTAATGGCAAAGTTGGGGGAGCAAGGGATTCGTCAACCCTCTTTGAAAAATTGAATTTTCCTAATTTCTTTATATTCTAAATCTCCTTGATTATCCCCTGTCAATTTATGTAACATAAATAAAATTTAAAGAGTTAATTTAAATTTTTGATGTGATTTTAGATATTTTAAGTTATTTATTATCATGATTCATAATTTCTTAAGTAATTATCAAATAATATGTGTTCCTCTTTTTATTTCAATTTATGTGATATTGATGAAATTTCAAGAATCAATCAAACTTTTTTTTATATATGCTGCCATTATTGTGATTTATAATGTTACTTTTATTGTTCTTTTTATGTGACAGTGATAGAATTTTGAGAAAAAATTATATTTTTTAATTTGTGCAAATAAATCATGAAAAATAAATTAAAATATTTATGTTATTATTGAAATCATAAATAAAATATTCAAAATTGAGATTAAATAATATCACAAATTAAATAAATAAATAAATTAGCATGGATTGGTGTTGTGAGCCCAGGTTATAACAATCTTTCTTAATTTGAGGGAATTTCGAAGATTAGTTGGGCATTTTTTGTCTAATTTCGTTTTTTAAATTTATTTGTCTTATTTTTTTACTCTTTCATATATTTAAAAATTTACATAAAAATATTATTAAATCATGATAATTAATAACCTAAAATATTTTAAAGATATTAAACATTTTGTTGACTCTTGAAAATTTTAGTGCCACATAAAATGACACAAAAAGAGTAGTTTATATTATTTACAAATATGTAAAAATATGAGTCACAATAATTCTAATAATATTAGCAGGCATAAAAATTTGATAGATTCTCAAAATTCTAGCAATGTCACATATATTGGAAAAAATAAAAATAACATATATTATTTGAAAAAATGGCATAACACACTATAAACATAATAACTAACAATTTAAAATATTTAAAAGACATATAAAATATTTAATTGACTTTCAAAATTTCATGAGTGACACATAAATTTGAGATAAAAAGTAACGTTTATTATTTTAAAATGACACAAAAAATAATATAACACCTCCTTCAATTTTACTTGAAATGATAGTAACAAGTGGACCCACGAGTTTTTTAGTTGTTGTGTACTAATATCTTTAAACATTTAAAAAAACAAAAAGTGAAAGCTACAAGAATTTGAACTCATGATTCCCTATACGTAAATGTTTCCTTAAATCACAAAATTAAAAGCAACTAACGCAACATTATACACAAACAGCCAAAATAAAGACCACAAAACATGTAACTCATTGTTGTTTCTTATGTAAGGAAATACAAATACATGTACAATTGCATGCACTAATTAAGTCCTAATTTTTGATGAATTTAATCTTTAGAAGATAATTAGATAAAATAATAAAATAATGAAACGTAAAGCAATTAGATATAGACTAATCATATACTAGTATTTAATTGTTCATGGTTTTCGTATTTTATCAATTATATTCTATTTTTAGAAAAGTTTTGTCCTTTACTAGCTTCGTAAATAAAGCATATACTATATTATATGTAATAATATACTTTCGTATTAAGTATGATTTCAACTTCTAAATGAGTTTTAATTTCATCACCTTTGAATAAATTTAAAGTTATATATTCAAACTTCTTTATAACATTAATGATGATTTTGAAATTTTTGATGGATAGTGACAGACTATTTTACATTTATTATAATAACGACATTTGATAGTTAAATAATATAATATTTAGTTGTTATAGGCCAAAAAATGTGTCAAAATCTTTTTTTTTTTTTAGTGTTATGAAGGTAGGAAATTTAATGTTAAATTCTGAGTTTAATCATACTTTATATAAAGAAGAGAACTCTTTTAACAATAAAACTATATATTCATACAATATTCTTTTTCATATAGTTATTGTATTAAAATATCAAAATATTATATCAAAATCTCTAAACCTACTATTAGTGGTCTTAGAGATTCTTCTTTTATAAAAATGGTAAATTATTATATCACCAATAAGGAAGATAACTATTATGCTTGGGATACTTGTTTTTTCGACGAAAAATTATATTATTTATATATAGTTAAAATTATATTATTTATATATAGTTAAAATTATTTTTTATTTATATATATTAGATGTTGATCACACTTCGGCTACTTCATATGCTTGTTTTTTCAGATTTTAAACCTCCTTAATTCAAATCTTGACTTTGTCACTATTGTCCACTATACTATTTTGGGATGTTCAACAATACTTGTCCACTTTATGAAATCAAGAGATAATTTTACACTTAGTTCTTAATTTACCCTTATCATTAATTATAATCATTTCACTATTATATTTTTTAAAATATTGTATTATTATATTTAAACGATGATTTGATAAAATTACATCTATCATTTACTTTTTCTTAATTTTTGTGTCAAATCAATAAGTGACAAATAAAGATCAACTACAAAAAGCATAGTATATATTATAAAAATGAGTGTGTTTGTTAAGGTTAAAAACTGTTATAAAAAAGTAAAACATAACATAAAAAAAATAATTTTAATTTTTTAAATTATTATTGTGAAATATTATTATATTAAGATGTTGTCCTTGAGATATTTGATTTTACATGTGACATTAAAAAGAATTTTAGTTGAAAAGTTCTTCCAGCTATTAGTCTATATATTACATCTTCTACTTTTACACAGTACAAAAAAATAAAAAAAATCTTATTGTACAGAGACGTAGTCCAATTTCTTTAGTTGAATTGGTCTGTTGTTCTTAATTACCCGTCTAATTGAACAATTATTTCTAATCCATGGCATTTAAACTATATTTACCTATTACATACTCAGGGAGCTGTTCGATCGAACTCAGTAATTTTAATTCAAATTTTAAATTTATAGTATGACTTCTTATTGAATATGTACAAATTATTAATTTAAAAATTTTCTTAACATTATTTTTCGTAAAAGTATTTGTGTTATTTATCCGTAATTATCTCATTTAGGATGTGTTTGATATAAAATGAAAATATTTTTAAAAAATATATATTTTGAAAAATAAATAGATTTTATACTTACTTTTTTATGTTTGGTGGTGAGTGAATATTCTAATGTTTAGTAGGTGAATATAGAAAATAATAAATTAATAGTTACAACATTTCCATGTGACATAATTTAAATTCCAAAACAATGAGTTGTACTCATACATTATTTCTTCTCGTCTTAATTGATGCGATATACTTTTAATTTTAATTTATTTTTTTTAAATAATATTTTTTATCTTGAAGACTATTTAATTATTGCATCATCATTTTAGTCATAGTGACATGATCACTTATTGAAATTTGTTGCGGAAGCCAAATATATAGAGAGTGATAATATCACAACTGTTATATCTAAAGATAGCTAATAAATAGTAAAGTTTATTTTGAATATTTTTCTTCAAAAATTTATCCTCCAATGCCTTCTACAATTTACTTGCAGAAGTTTCCTTCGTGAATGAATACTTCTGTTCTCTTGCAAGGTAAGATCGAATGGTACCACAAGCAATACGGTTGATGACTTTCCAATCT
>JBCEWC010005560.1:0-24714 GCA_038996855.1 Solanum aculeatissimum
TTTTAATAACTGATACACACAAATCATCAATAACCCTAAAATTCGCATTGTATCAATGTTGATGTTTATGTATCGACATTTCTTAAAAAATAAGAGAATTTAGTAATTTCAGAAAAAGTTGGTATATATTGAGATTATGCATGTAAAGTATGGAATTTTTATAATTTATACTTTATATAATATATCGCAAATCATATAGAAAATAGAAAGAATATTAAATAAGTCTATAACAAAGATATTGTTGACGCAAAAATTGACGGCATGAGCTTCATAAACTTTTAAATTATTTGGTATGTTTTCTCTAACGATTCGATTTTACTATATTTTAGATACTCATAAAAGAATACTCAATTTTCTTTCAACAAAATCTTTTTAAAAAAAGGCTGAAATGTCAATGGACATTTTGCAACATGCCTTATCAGAATCCGATATCAAAACCGACATTTTTTGAATTTTAAATATTGAAAGAAATTCTTTATAAAAATATATATCAAAATGGACAATTCACCTATTTATGGGCGAATTATGACTAACACCTTAACACCCATTATTTTTTCTCAAATAATATTACACAATTTTTTATCAACTCTTCAAGATGTAAATATGCTGCAACATTGAAAGAGGGTCTCCTCACCCTAAAAGAATGGTGTTAGCTAGTATCATTTACGAGCATGTTTTCTACGATAACAATAACTTATCCAGTGAAATTTCACAAGTGAGGTATAGGGAGGATAAAATGTACGCACACCTAACCTCTATCTCATAGAGATAGAGAGGTTGCTTTCGGAAGACTGTTTTCTGCCTATTGAAAATAATTGCATCAATCATTTCCCTGAAATAATAAATGAATATCTCCATATATTTTGAAGTGAACAACTCAAATTATTTTACCTTCAAATGTGCAAAACTCCAAAACTTATGATCGAAATTTTTTAAAGTCCTCAATATTTTTATTTTATAATATTCTTTGCATTTACAAAAATCTGGTTCAATTGAATATATAGACCTTCCGAATTATTGAAACATGATTATCAATTTCAAAAATCAAAATTTAAAATAAAAGATGAATGAAAAAATATGAAGTGAATAACTCATATTTATTATTGTAGAAAGAGATATAGTTTCAGTTGAAGAGTTAATAAAAAAGAATTGTAGTTCATTCGCCCATAATGGGTGAAACTGAACTATTTAAGAAAAAAAAGTGTAATATTATTTACATTATAAGTTATTTTTAGTTTATCAAAATTATGCATTTTATTATGAAGATTCTTTGTCTTGAGAAAATAAAATTTATTGGTTTATTTGAAAAAAATATACTTCTAACATTTACTGTGTCCACTTTATTTTAAAACACACGAAAATCTATAGGTTAAGACCTAAATAGCACATTTTAATTACAGAGGCGAACCTAATTTATTTATTTTTTTATAAGTTTATTCATCAATAGTGTTTTAGCCTTATAGTGTGTCTCTGAAAAACAAATTAATAAAATATACTTCCTTCGTTCCAAATTAATTAAATTTTTGAGATTTTTTTAAGGTTCAAAATTGAATGTTTAAATTTTTTTTTATATTTGTCCTTAAATTTATCAAAATTTTATATTTTCTAAGAGATAAATTATACTATATATTTATGATTTTTAATATATTATTTTAATAAATTAATTTAAGTAATAACTTACTTCAATTAAAAATTTCCACATGCTAATCCAAAATATTGAATTTTGACTATTAAACAAAATTGGTGGCCCATTTGTCACGAAATAAGGGTGACAAAAGAGTTTTAAATTTTTTTAAAAATGACACAAGTTTTAATTACTGAGTAAAGGTAATAATTTTAAGATTAGTACTAATGACATTAATTTTAAAACTCCCAAAGTTTTACTATTTATATAGAAGCCCTATTTTCTTCATTCCCATTTCATCTTTCCCACCCTTTTGCTGCCCCCCCACACACCCAATGCCCCTCACCCTCACCTCTTGACCACCGTCAATTTTTCCTCTTCTTTCTCCATCACCATCTACTCCCTCCTTTTTATTCTCCTCCACTACAATCACCATTTCTTCCTCCATCATCGTTATTTTCTCATCCTCCACCATCACTATTTTCTTCTCTTCTTCTACCTCCACCACCATTGTTGCCACCTCCTTTGTCGTCATAATAACCCTTTCTTCATCCGACTTTCTATCAAAAAAATCAAACAACTGTTGAAGTTGTCAGAGCAACTATGTAGAAGCTATTGAACTAATTTTAACAATTGTTGCAATAACTTAAACAAATACTGAAGTTGTTGCAATTACTATGACACTTGTTGTAATAATTACCGTATCAACTAATGTAGTTATTACAACAACTTCAGCGGTTGTTGCAGAAACTTCAGTAATTGCTTAGCAACTACACCAATTGTTGCATCTGCAAATTTTCTTCAATAATTTAAAAAAAAATTGAAGTTGTATTTTGCAAATTTTCTTCAATGACTTCAAAAAAAAAATCAAAAAATTTAAATTAAAGTAAACTAGTTTGTAAAAATAAAGACTAAAAAGAAAAAAAAATGCGCTAAAAAATGACGACGTTAATGGCATCAACTAGGGGTGTCAAACGGGTGGGTTGGGTTGAAATTGAGAATGTTAAAATGGGTTGAAATAGAAATTCAGTTGGGTTATGACCTGCCCAAATTTACTTTGGTCTCAAACGGATTGGGTTTAAATGGGTTAAAATTTGGGTTGGGTCATGACCCGCCCAATTTGACCCACTCAATCTCAATAATTTTAATATATTATTATTTACTTTTATAACTACAATTTGAATTTCAACTCAAAAAATAAAATAAAAATCGTAAATAAATAAATAAATCATAGAAAATATACATTACATCAATGCAAGTAAAGAGCCTTAGAAATGATTGAAATTGAAGATTAGGTTGGGCTCAATTGAAAATTCTTTCAAAATGGGTTATGGTTTGAATGAGTTGAGATTGAACTCAATTCAAATTATCTCGAGCCCAACCCATAAAAATTTGGTCGAATTGGATGGGTTACCTATATTTGGACTCATTTTGACACTCTTAGCATCAACACAAACAATTAAAAAAAAAAAATGGCGGAAGAGAAAGAAAGAAAAAAAAGAAAAAAAAAAGAAGAGAAGAAAATGAGAAAAAGATATGAAGACAGAAAGAATTAATGAAAAAATAAACAAAAGGAGAATTTCAAATTTTGAAATTTAAAAAGGAAGAAAAATCTTTTGAGAAGAAGCACACTTTTTAAAGTTTTGAAAATATCCATTTTACCCCAAATTAACTTAATCCTACTCAATCTTTAATTAGTAAAAAGTTATTATTTGAAGACTTAATGACACTTAGATCAATTTTCAGAAGTGACATTAAATGCATCCTTTAAGAGAAGTGGACTTCTTGCATGGGTTTATATCAAAAAAAACTTTTCATAGCAAACAGTGTTTTTATTTTTAAAAAATTAAATGTTATAAATAGATTTTAATTATTTTTATTAAATATTAAATTCAAATTATCAAAAGTGTGAAAAATATATCTAAATTATTATTTACTAATTTAAAAAATACACCCAATACTCACTCGATCAAATATATGTATGCAAACACTTGGGTATGTTTGGTTCAAATTTTATATGAGTTTTTTTTTTTTGCTGACACATTTTTTGGAATTAAACATTAAAAACATACTCTTTTTTGTGTGTGTTTCATATCTAAACTATTGAGAATATGATAAACATATCTAAACTATCTCTCATTAGTCTGAAAAATATACCTTGTATCTATATAAATAGAGAGAGAGAGAAAGAGAGAGTAAAGTTATGTGTTTCAATTTATATTTTCATCTGAAATTATTACATGTGTTAATTGTGCGTCTTCACAATTTATTATGGTAGAATTACTTTTCAATTGGCAATTCATGTAGTATTTTATTTTTATTTTTAAAAATATAATACAAATATCATGACATTACTTAGAAGTGTGTTTTTGTAACTTAGGAGTTTCTCACACTCTCCAAGTCAAAGTGATGATATGCCTATCGCCTCAACTTGACCAAACTCATGAAGAAAATAAATTTGATAGCCACTTTTTGGGGACTATAAATAGATTATGCTTATCACTATTTGTAGCATCTTTAACAACAATTTGCAAGCAAGGAAGATAAGGTATTTTTTTCTCTTTCTCAGTTTTTTTTCTTATTTTCGTCACTTTTTTTTTTTTTTACATCTTGATTTATTTATGGTAGAAAATTCATTTTTTATCATAAAAAAATTGAAATCATGAATGGTTTTGATCTTTCAAAAATCAGACTTCTTGATTTGTAATATATTTAAAATTCAAATTCAAAGTCCTTTAATATAGTTCTAAATAATTTTTTGAAGTTAGCTCTAAATTTTGTCATGTTAAAGATTTTAGATTTGCGTGACTTCTTAAAATTTTATACCTTGACATAGCATGACAAATCATGAGCCGCTTGATTCTTCCGAAACAAGTATATACAATATATCCAAAATTTAATATTCTTCGGACCGTTACAGATATTATTATAAAATCAACTTTAGATTTTGGCACATCAATCATTTCTGAGATGACATTAAAATAAATTGTCTTGATGTAAAAATATTGGAATTGTAATTTGCTTGATTCTATAGAAATTGAACACAAGCATGTATAACATATTCAAAATTCATAATTTAACATTTTCAAAGTTGTTCAAGATAATTTTTTGAAGTTAACTCTAGATTTTATCACGTGATTTTTTTTATCTATTCGGCTTTATCAAACGTCTAAAAGTACATATCTTAAACTGCTTGATATGTTGAAATGACAGAACATGCTTAACATATATAAATAAAATAAATGACAGAACATGCTTGATCTGTTCTCAATCTGAAAATTGTTTTTTTTAATGATAAATGCTATTTTTGTGTATTTTAGGCATTTTCTATTTAATTCTCTAAATATAGCGGATCTGTGTATTTGGCTATATTTGAAGATAACCAATTTCAATCTAATTATCTACTCCTATTTTACTCTCTAAGACGAATCTTCTTCTCTTTCCTTAATATTATACTTATTATATTTTTATTTTCTTTTCTTATTTCATATAGTAATATAAAATCCTTTCTTCTTTTTCAAAATAATTACCCTATATAATTTTCATGTAATATAAAATTTTATTTTTATAAAAAATTTATTTAATATAAAATTGAATTGTATTCTAAATTTTTAAATAACATAAATTGCAAGCTGATATTATATACTATATATATTAATGGACGATTCAAATAAAAGTGAAATCATTAATGAGTGAAAAATAATTATAGATTTTAAATTAAATATTTAATGTAATGACCCACCCCACTAGTAATATTATCCCCTTTGGGCCTATGTCCGCACGACTTTAAAATGTGTCATTGGTAGGTAAAACATGATTACTTATATATCTAGCATCTCTCCTGTGTTTTGTCGATGTGGGACTTCTCATCTTAAGATGTGTTGTTACATTTAAAGTAACAAAAATTAAAAGGAATCAATAAAAATAGTTAATTCGGCATGAAAATAGTATATTTATCAATAATATATATTTAGATGTTACTCCCTCCGTCCATCTTTACTTGGCCCCTATACTATTTTAGGATTTCCAACAATACTTGTCCAGTTTATGAAATCAAGAGATAATTTTACACTTACTTCCTAATTTACCCTTGTCATTAATCATAGTTATTTCCCTATTACATTTTTCAATACATTATATTAATTATATTCAAAGGGTAATTTGGTAAAATTATCCCTATCATTTACTACTTCTTAATACCTGTGCTAAGTCAATAGAGGCCAAGTAAAGTTGGACGGAGGGAGTATATACAATGAAAAATAATTACAAATATTAAAGATTTAATTGATAATTTTATATAATAAAATAATTAAAAAGTGAAATGGAGAATAAATAGCTTTTGATTTTCTATTTACTCTCTAAACCTAGAGAGTAAAGAATAGAGAGTAAAATTGAGAGAAATTGGAGATGCTCTTAGATTTGATTTGAGAAAAAAAAGGTAAAGCTTACTCAAAGTAAGTGTTTATCCAATTTTACGGTTAATTTATTTTAAAAGATACTTTTACAAAGTATTTTTATTATTGTGAGAAATAATTTAGTTTTGCCTAATTAGTTAAAAAATATATTTTGAATAATAATTTGCATGTCCAATCTTTTAAAAAATATTTTTGTATTTCCTTACAAATGTTTTTGTTCATAATACTTTTGAAGAAAACTATTTTTTTAGTTTATGAAAAATAGCTTCTTTTTGTCCCCCAAACAATTATTTTCTCCCGTCATTTTTTTTAATAAACATTTTTTTAGAAAATATAATATTTTGGTCCCAAAAAGCTTGGCGATACAGATGTTAACATTTTAAAGTTAAATCAAGTTGTTCAAATTTTTGTTAACAAAGAAAGAAATAATTGGATATAATAAAGCTAATCCTGTCCATCAAAGTTTTGTGTTTTACAATATTTGAATTTGAATTTGAAACCTTATAATTCTCAGCTAACACAGTTGGTTGCTCAATTAGTTAACTGTTTTTTTTATTGATAATTTACACCCAGGGATGATATCGTGGTCAATGAAGTGAATTGAACACGATTTCATGTTGAAATTACAATAGAGACAAAATATTAGGCGATGGGTTTATAGTACTGTTGCTGGGGAAATTTATTGGAGTGTCTCACGCCTTTACAAGAGTTCACATACAGAAGTTACCCTCCGCCCACCCACCTCCCGCCAACTACAAATTAAATGAAGAATATGTTTTGTTTCTTGTCTCTTGTGCCAACAAAGCAATCATGGGCATGATCAAGCTATAAAAGAAGAATCTTCTATAGTTTAAGTCTCTGAACTTTGATATTTATGCACTGTTCCTTGCCAGAGCTTTAGATTAAACAACGCCTTTTAGTCCTCTTAGGAAAGTCAACTGACTCTGTCTGTGCCTTGAGGAATAAGAGAAATGTGCAGCACTCTTTTTTTATTCCTTCATATTTTATTATCACTTGTACACATCTCTTTACTCTCTCTGTATCTCTCTTTCATTTACGTCATCTATATAACAAAAACAAGAATGATGTATTTCCTTACCTCATCTATCTTATGGTTTAAATTTATCTTTTGAAGCAAGGAATGAATATTTTATGTTAGACATACATGGTGCACCCCTTTTTTTGATTCTCCCTATAAAATGCAGGTTTTTAGCTGAAAACATTTGCACCAAAAAATGGCTCAGCTTGTTAGTTCGGATGATATAGAGTCGTTTAGAATGGATCTGTCAGAGATTGGAAGAAGCTTGAGATCATCATTCAGGCGCCAGGCTTCGATAATCAGGAGTAGTTCAGTTCTGAGCGCTTCTGAGAAGGAAGACGTTGTGGATGAGGAGAACATGTTGGCTTGGGCAGCAATTGAGAGACTGCCAACGTTTGACAGGTTGAGATCATCTGTATTTGAGGAAATCAATGGCAATGAGGCCAATGTTAAGACAAAAAGGGTAGCTGATGTTACCAAGCTCGGAGCTGTAGAAAGGCATGTTTTCATTGAAAAGATGATTAAGCACATCGAACACGACAACCTTCAATTGTTGCACAAAATCAGAAAGAGAATTGACAAGTAAGATTTCTGTTAGTTTACTTGCCGGTATAAGTTGAATTATAGACATAGAAAGGTCATTATTGCTCTTGCATCAAATTGCCATCTTTTTTGGTGATTGACATTTGCTAAGCTATGATCATCATTATCTGTTAGACTTAATTCAATGAACTGAGGCTACGGTTGACTCTTGTAGAGTTGGCGTAGAATTGCCTACAGTGGAAGTGAGATACAAAAATTTAACCATTGAAGCAGAATGTGAGCTAGTTCATGGAAAACCTCTCCCTACTCTTTGGAATTCTCTCAAAAGCACAATGATGGTAAGTTTTTGCCTTTTGATTGAACACCCTTTATATTGTCTTCAATCTGATCTTTACGTATGTCCTAGTTCAAATCAAAGTAGCAACGCTGGATTTAAAAATTGTTCATCAGGAGGCATCTATTAGAACTTAATGTAGGAGATGTTATTAATTGAACCATTTGAACTGGGAATACTTGAATCTTTCTTGTGCTAATCTGTCCAGTCAACAGTTCTGTTAATCTAGTGATTCAATTTGTTCAACAGAACCTTGCCAGGCTTCCAGGTCTACAGTCAGAAATGGCCAAGATTAAAATCATTAATGATGTCAGCGGTGTAATAAAACCTGGACGGTATGTCATCTAAACTTTTCCATGGAATATTCTTAATTTAAATAGTTATGCCAATGTCATTCATAATAAGTACGCCAATCACTTGGATTTCTAGCTTTTGACTTGCAGGAGACAGACCTTTATCTGGTCATTATTATTATACTGCCAGTTATTCTAATCAATCTGGTGCAGTTAGTATCTCATCAATCATCACTTTTTGACTGAACAAGAACAACAAAAGCAGAATATGTGATGATTGTATTAAACTCAGTATTTGGTGAAAATGCTTGTGAACTAGTAGTCGTCATAGCTTCCGAACTACTATAGTTTCTTTTACTTTGTCTAGTTCTAATATTTTTATTGTCAGTACTTTTCTTTCCTCAATATTTTCATCATACCTTTTTTCTCTTGCATTTCTTTCAAATCATGTCCTGAAAAGTCAAAGGTCTATCAGAAACAACCTCTTCACCTCACAAATGTAGCGGTAAGGTCTGTGTACACTCCATCCTCCCAAGACCCAACTTGTGGGACTATATTGGGTATATTACTGTTGTTGTTGCTTGTGAACTAGTCATCCTTTGTTTCATTTATCACTTGATATCTACATATCCCTATTCAGTAGTGGTCATTTTGGCAATATGTAAGAGAAACGGTTAAGTGAACCAAAAAAAGCATTCAGCCTCTCAATCATGTATTTACCTTGGGAACATGATAATGTGCATTGCATATGCAGTAAAACCTCCAGATACTGGAGCTTGGTTGATTGGGTAATGTTCTTACTTGATTTGATCCATAATTGCAACTGAAAGTTGAATAATATACTTGTTCGCATGGTATCATTCTGCAGAAGTTAGTTGACTAGCGTTGATGCAAGTGTTATTTAGTGATTACATTATCATATGCATAAACTGACAAGAGGATCTTTCGAGGTACATTTGAGTTTTATGTGGATGAAGTATCCCTACTGGTCTTGCATTTGTGATCATTTTGAGACGTAAGCTTGATGCAGCTTACTTTTTCTGGCTAACTTCAGTCTACCTCATAGCAGTTTTTGCTCCAGCATGTTGTAATGGAGAGTTAGCTCTTCATTTTGAAGTCAATTGTTTTAACACGTGAGTCCTTGAACCTGTCATTTTGAATTTACTTCAAGCTCTTTGCTATTCTTACAGAATGACTTTATTGCTTGGACCTCCTGGATGTGGAAAAACAACACTACTGAAAGCACTTTCAGGAAATCTGGACAACTCTCTTCAGGTCTCTTCGAGTTGTTTCTTTTTAATGTCAAACAAAAAAGAAATCTATTTTGTTTTGATGTCAGAAAGAGAAAAATATACAAATACTTTCTTTAAAAAAGTAATCCTTCAGCTGATATAAAACAAATACTTTGATCTACGACATACTGGAATGTGAATTAGTAGTTCTCTATTTCAATGAAATGAAATTTTACAGGCCTTCATTTGTTGGATTTGTTTTATTAGTAATTTCTCTGGTTCTTCTTAGTCACTTTTAGTTCCTTTATATCCTTAAGATCTCAGCTAGGGAATGCTTAATTGCTATGTCTCTCCCGTTTCACCAAGAGAACAGAAGCTTTTATTGACTTTACAAATGCCTCCTCCAAGAAGAAACTAGTGAACAGTTGCGCTGATTTTTGTACCTTTACTTGAACAAGAATGACGTAGAATTCATGGTATAGATAGAGTTCATAACATATGGAGCTGATGGCAATCTGATTGTGTCTGCTTCTGGCCATGTCTAACAGGTTTCTGGGGAGATTTCTTACAATGGTTATAAATTGGAGGAGTTTGTACCCCAGAAAACTTCTGCATATATAAGCCAAAATGACCTACACATCCCTGAAATGACTGTTAGAGAAACACTAGATTATTCTTCTCGTTTTCAAGGAGTCGGAAGCAGAGCAGGTATGTCTCTGAACACAGAGAATATAAACTGCAGTGATGAATACATTCCAGCACTAGTTTCTAAAGGGATGCCTTTCCTTTTGCAGATATTATGATTGACCTAAGCAGAAGGGAGAAAGAAGCAGGAATTGTTCCTGATCCTGATATAGATACTTACATGAAGGTAGTTTTAACATCAATTTGTTTCCATTCCATCTCTGTTGAGCTATAAGTTGCTTGATGTATTTATTGGACAAGATTATGCCATTCCTCTTCAGTCAATGGTTTTTAACCTTTTAAATCAAATTTAATCATATAGGCGATTTCTGTTGAAGGACAAAAGACAAACCTTCAGACGGACTACATTCTGAAGGTAACTTTATTGAAGAACCCTCTTTGACAATTATTTGTTAGACATCGGAATAGAAGTTGATGACTGACACATTCTTGAATGTGTTCAGATTCTTGGACTTGATGTTTGTGCTGATACATTGGTTGGTGATGCCATGAGAAGAGGTATATCGGGTGGTCAAAAGAAAAGACTGACAACAGGTAAATTTGAAGCATGATCTGCTTTGTAACGAAGGTGTCAGTTGTATATGTTCTCCTATAAGTCTGCTGATGTAATTCATATCATTTGGAAGACAAGTGTAAATCAACTAACTAACTGTGTGACACAGGAGAGCTTATTGTTGGCCCCACAAAAGCATTGTTTATGGATGAAATATCAAATGGCTTAGATAGCTCAACTACGTACCAGATTGCTGCTTGCCTTCAGCAGCTGGCCCATATTACAGATGCCACTATACTTGTCGCGCTTCTTCAACCAGCGCCAGAAACCTTTGATCTCTTTGACGATATAATCCTGATGGCTGAGGGAAAAATTCTTTACCATGGGCCAAAAAATTCTGCTTTAGAATTTTTTGAAAGCTGTGGGTTCAAATGTCCTGAAAGGAAAGGGGTGGCTGACTTCCTCCAGGAGGCAAGTCCATAGTAGTTAAATGGTCCGTACATTTCTCTCTATCAATTAGAAGCTCATCAATTCTGTTCATTGTTTTCAGGTTACATCAAAAAAGGATCAAGCACAGTATTGGCATGGAACTAGAGAAACATATAAGTTTGTGTCAGTTGATACATTATCAAGAAAATTCAAGGAATCTCCATACAGGAAAAAGCTGAATGATGAACTTTCTGTTGCATATGATAAGTCCAGATGTCATAGAAATTCTGTAACCTTTCGCGACTATTCACTTCCTAAATGGGAACTCTTTCGAGCTTGTATGTCAAGAGAATTCCTTCTAATGAAAAGGAATTCTTTTATCTACATATTCAAAACTGTTCAGGTCAGTGATCAGTCTTTTCTTTATATTATGGTAGTTCAAGCTACAAATGTTATATATTCATTCACATTATCCAAAGGAAAGATAGAAGTCACATTGTCCTTATTGAGATTCCTCACATTTACTGCAGTTTACGCTTCTATTATGCAGCTTGTCATCATTGCATCAGTAACTATGACCGTATTTTTGAGAACTCGGATGGATACTGATCTTGTACATGCAAATTACTATTTGGGAGCGCTGTTTTTTGCCCTCATCATTCTCCTTGTGGATGGATTCCCTGAGCTCACCATGACAATAGCAAGACTTGCAGTTTTCTATAAACAGAACGACTTGTGCTTTTACCCAGCATGGGCGTATGCAATTCCAGCTACAATTCTCAAGATTCCTCTCTCTATATTAGAATCTGTCATTTGGACATGTCTGACCTATTATGTCATTGGTTTCACCCCTGAGGCTGGAAGGTGAGTGCTACATCTGAATATCTTCTACTAAAATGGGTGCTGTTGTTGCTTCAACCATAGTTTTGTTGATCATATTTCACCATCTCCAATAGGCTTCCACCAGCAGCTTACACTTTACCAATTCCAGCCGTCTTTAAGTAATGATTTGAATAACTTTAAAGCATTTTCCTGTCAAAATTGTGTCACTTACAGGTTCTTCCGGCAATTACTTCTATTATTTGCTGTGCACATGGCATCGATCTCCATGTTCCGTTTTTTGGCATCTGTCGCCCGGACTGTTGTTGCTTCTACAGCTGCTGGTAGCTTATCAATCTTATTTGTCTTTTTATTCAGCGGATTCATAATACCAAGACGTAAGGGTTCCTACTTTTTTGTTCATTTTGATATTATTCTCATGTGAGGGTGAATAGCAGAACTAAACTATCACTATTTGACTACAGCCTCAATGCCGATTTGGCTGAAATGGGGATTTTGGATTTCTCCACTGACATATGGTGAGATAGGTCTTTCTGTAAATGAATTTCTCGCCCCAAGGTGGCAAAAGGTGAGAGCCAATAATAGCTCAAGTACTTTGCTTCTTTCAGTTGTTTAACTGACTTATGCACATTGCATGTGGAAGACAAGTTCAGCACAAAATGGCTGTTTTGAGGCACTAATATGCAATATTGAAAAGTATTCTCCATCTTCCATCATGAAATTACACTCCGGAAAACAAAGAAGAAGAGATCATCCGTACAAAAAAAATGATAAAAGTGTTGTTGTCTGTCTGTTCTTTTTTGTTATCTGAAACTACCTAGGGAAGGTTCTAGAACCTCAATGATAGGTATCCATGTCAATGGTAGTGACTTAGCTCAAATTTGAAACAAAGCATAAATTATTTTTGATTCCCAAAAACACCTGAATATTCAATGTTCTTAATCATATACACCACGGGTCACATTTTTTAAGGCATTAGTACTTTTTTCCTTGAAGAGAATAGTAATCTAAACGCTTCCTTGGACCTATGTGCTTGGCGATAGTTTCTATATTGTAACTACCCATTGAAGTTATAAATAGGCACTCAATTTCGATAGTTGAATTCTATCTTGAACTCTCGTACACCAGTTTTAACTATAGTACTCTCTAAAATGAACCATAAAATTCTGGATGATGAGTTTAACTCCATATTGATAGCTTAGCAACCTCATTAGATTTTTTACCTACTTGATACATACGCGTCTCTAACTTAAATCAATATATTTATCTGTCTTATAGAAGATGTTTAAATTTATTATCTATTCAGTACTCATATCACATGCTTCATTTTTAAACACAGACACTCTCGACAAACACAACTATAGGGAATGAAGTCCTTGAAAGCCGTGGGTTAAACTTTGATGGACATTTGTATTGGATATCAGTTTGTGCCTTGTTTGGCTTTTCAATACTGTTCAACATCGGTTTCACCTTAGCCTTAACTTTCCTAAAAGGTATTTTCATCGTTTTTGTACTCCAAAGAAATGAAAAATCTGCACAATAGATCTTGTAGTTTATTTGCTGATTTTCTTGAAAATGTGATGCAGCTCCTGGATCTCGTGCTATTATATCAACGGATAAGTACTCCCAAATAGAAGGAAGTAGTGAATCTTCCGATAAAGCTGATGCAGAAGAAAATTCCAAGCCCACAATGGATTCTCATAAAGGAGCAGGTTGCCTTCTTATTCTATCGCAGGAATAATTGAATGAGAAATATTGTTTTTTTGTAACTTTCTCATCTTAGTTGCTTCCTTGCTCTTAAGAATATGGCTTCATCTGTTGTTTTCCAGGAAGAATGGTTCTACCTTTTGAACCCCTATCTCTTGTGTTTCAAGATGTTCAGTACTATGTTGACACTCCTGCGGTTATCTTCTAGACCTATCTCATTTAGTATTGCATCATTTTTGGATAATTAAAAGCTGTTAAAACAACATTTCAGTGGCTGAAGTTGTGGTTTTATGTCCATTTCAGGCAATGAAGGAGCTCGGTTTCGCACAAAATAGACTCCAACTTCTTTCGGACATTACTGGCGCACTTAGACCTGGTGTCCTTGCAGCCCTTATGGGTGTCAGTGGGGCTGGAAAAACAACCCTGCTTGATGTTCTTGCCGGCAGAAAAACAAGTGGTTATGTCGAAGGAGAAATAAAAGTTGGTGGATACCCTAAAGTTCAAGAGACATTTGCTAGAGTTTCAGGTTACTGTGAGCAGACAGACATACATTCTCCCCAGATAACTGTAGAAGAATCAGTTATATTTTCTGCTTGGCTACGACTTCATCCTGAGATTGATTCCAAAACGAAATATGTACGACCTTAATAACATAAAATTTGGATTAATGTTTCTTTCATGAACATCATTCCTTGTGGCGATCTACATTCGAACTGATGTGGCACATGTGCAGGAGTTTGTGAAAGAAGTCCTTGAGACCATTGAGCTAGATGGTATAAAAGACATGTTGGTTGGCATGCCGGCTGTTAGTGGGCTTTCAACTGAACAACGTAAACGACTGACAATTGCTGTGGAGCTTGTTGCAAATCCCTCAATTATCTTCATGGATGAACCCACAACAGGGTTGGATGCAAGGTCAGCTGCAATTGTCATGCGGGCTGTGAAAAATGTTGCTGATACAGGAAGAACAATAGTCTGCACTATCCACCAACCGAGCATTGACATATTTGAAGCATTTGAAGAGGTAAGATGTATGTGAGGAGCAATTACTTAGTAATGCAGAACTCTTGAATTAAAAGTAAAGACATCTACTTAGAATATCTTTAAGTTTGTGCTGTACCTACGCGTTCTTCATGGATATCGTCAAAAAGTTATTCATCTGAAATGTGCTCTTTTGCAGCTGATTCTATTGAAAACTGGTGGGCGTATGATCTACTGGGGACCACTCGGACAAAATTCTTGTAAAATGATTGAATATTTTGAGGTGCACTGGTGTCCCTTTTTATTAGTGTTGCAGCAATCCAGTAATAAAAGCTTCTTTGCGTAGTAGCTGAGACTGCTGTTTTTACTCTCATTTGACAGGGTATCTCTGGTGTGCCAAAAATAAAGAACAACTACAATCCAGCAACATGGATGTTAGAGGTTACATCAACATCTAGCGAAGCTGAGATTAGCATAGACTTTGCTGAAGTATATAAGAATTCTGCTCTACACAAGTTAGTCATAGCTTTTTGCCTCATCTAGTTTTGTGCTTGTTTTAAATTGCATCATACACGTTGCATCACTTATAATAACATTTTGCATGTAACTAATGCATGATTCCGTTTTGGTTTACACTTCTTGTAGAAATAACGAAGAGCTTGTGAAAAAACTAGCTTTCCCGCCAGCTGGTTCAAAAGATTTGCATTTTCCCACCGAGTTTTCACAGAACGGCTGGGGACAATTCAAGACTTGCTTCTGGAAGCAATACTGGTCCTATTGGAGGAGTCCTTCATACAATTTGATCCGCTGTCTGCACATGCTTTTTGCTTCCGTTGTTTTTGGATTGCTCTTCTGGGATAAGGGCACGAAACTGTAAGACAATAAAATACTATTTCATGAAAGCTTCAATAACTTATCGACAACATGCTTCATTTTATCGTGGGAATTAAAACTTTCCACATCCTCATGGAAATTCCTTGGCCACTTCTGAGTAACGTGTTTTTGCAGAAGTGATGCTAAATTGAGTGGACTTAGTTATGCATGTGTTATATACTTGAACAACTAAAATATTTTCTTAAGACTGCCTTTCTGTTTTTTTCTTCCTCCTTTTTGACAGAGATGACCAGCAGAGTGTCTTCAGTGTATTTGGCGCTATGTTTACTGCAGTAATCTTCTGTGGCATAAATAATTCATCTTCAGTTTTACCATATGTGACCACAGAGCGATCAGTCCTATACCGGGAAAGATTTTCTGGAATGTATGCATCATGGGCTTATGCATTAGCACAGGTAATATATAAGGCTTCAATCTTGGCATGTTGACTTTTTGAGACTACTGGAGATTCAGTACTACCAAACCTTACACTTGTCTTCAATGGTTCAGTGCTTCATATTTGAGTGTCGGGTACCTTGATTTTGTAGGTGGCAATTGAAATTCCATATCTTTTAGTTCAAGCACTTGCATTTACTGTCATCACATATCCAATGATTGGATATTATTGGTCGGCCCACAAGGTTTTGTGGTACTTCTATTCAATGTTCTGCACATTGTTGTACTTCACATACTTGGGAATGATGCTTGTTTCATTGACACCAAACTTACCAGTAGCTGCTATTCTTCAGTCATCCTTTTACACAATGTTCAACCTCTTTGCTGGATTCTTGATACCAAAAGCTGTAAGTGGTTCAGAATTTAAGCTGCTTTGAATCTAGAAATCAATACTGATTCTGTGTATATTTTTAACACTTGAATCTTTTTCTTCTTTCCCCTTCATTGCAGCAAATTCCAAAATGGTGGATCTGGTTCTATTATCTAATACCTACATCGTGGACGTTGAATGGGATGCTTACTTCACAATATGGAGATGTAGATACGAAAATTACTGTGTTTGGAGAAAAGAAAACAGTAGAAGCCTTTGTTAGGGACTATTTTGGATTTCACCACAACCAATTACCTGTTGTTGGTGTTGTTTTGATTGCATACCCCTTAGTTTTTGCCAGTTTGTTTGCATTTTTCATTGGGAGGTTGAACTTCCAAAGAAGGTGATGTTGCAACTTGTTCATTTGTATGTAAAAACTTAATAAATGATCCAAATTAAGTAGTTTCCCTGCTCCTTTTTTACATTAGACTAGTGAGAAATAAGGTTATGGCATATTCATACAAAAATTTGTTAGAAGATGAGAGTTTAAAGTTAAAGTTCAAATCAATTTTGGTAGAATCTTGAAGAGTTATATCTCAGAACGTTGGAAACATAAAAAATCATAACCCCCAATTATTTGACAAGCTTTACTGCTTCCAAAAGACTTGTTGGTGAGGTGTTGGTGAATGTTACTTTGAATTGACTAGGAATGCAATTTGGTTTTATTATAGTTTTCCATTTTTAATATTATCCATAACTGAGCAAATCCAATACTAGTCAAGGGTCCAATGCTCAATCCTAACGTCATTTATTTGAATTTTTTCTTAGTTCTTTCTTTAATCAATTGGTGTTTGAATTTCATGGACTAGACTAATTAAGAGTTATACCATAGAAAATCTAATTAAATTTTGAAAAATGTTACTTTGACGGAGCCTCATCTAATCTTTCTGACAAAATGTAGAGTTTGATTATTGATCCTAAAATAATATGCCAAGGCAACAGATGGATATATCTTATATGCTATTTATATAAGTGTGTTTTGGTACCAAGAAAAACAATTTCCAAAAAATGTAGCTGCTTAAAAAATGAGTGAAAAAGAGACGTAGCAAATTTATTATCCCTTCCCAACTTATCCCTCGCACACATGATATTTTGTTAAAAAAAATTACTTATTTTCCAACAAAACATTTTCTAAAAAAATATCTTTCATGAAAAACATTTTCCTTCTTTACGATCAACCAACTCATACTAATCCATCTTCGTATCGTTTTAGTTTCTAAAAAAAAAAGGTTTAAATGTCAACGTTTTAAAGTTCTTATTCATTCAATAATCAAGTTGTATTTAAGATGGGACAAGAACTGAAGTTTAAATATAACTAAACATGAAACACATGACCAAACACGCTTAAGGCAATTTCTTTGTCAACAGACGAATGATCATTACAGTAAACATTCCATCTGCTACTCTAGTGCACAACTACTGTCATTAAGTATTTTTTTTCTGAAGAACACCAAGGATTCCACAAAGGCACTGATCTTTATGTATATAATAATAGTTTTTTTTCTTGATATTCAAACGCCCAAGATATCCAACACAATGGAAACAGGACAATAACTAAAAAAGGGTCAAAAGAGAAATACAAAGATATGCAAACACAAGGGGCTCTAGAGCCACAAGCAAACAGCAAAGAACAAAAACATATAGGCAAGCACTTTCAGACACTTATTAGTCTTGGGGCTTTTCCCACTTGAGGGGCTTGATGACTTCCCATGTGAAATCGGGGTCATCACGTCCAAAGTGACCGTAGGCAGCAGTTTTCAAGAATCTCCCATTGCCACCCCTCTTCAAATCCAAGTTAATGGACATCATTCCAGGTCTGAAGTCAAAGTTCTCCTTAACTATCTTCAAAATTTCCCGGTCAGGGATCTTTCCAGTGCCATAGGTGTCTACGAATACTGACAATGGCTCAGGCACACCGATGGCATAAGAAACCTGCACAATGCATCTGCGAGCGAGCCCACTAGCTACAATACTCTTTGCGGCCTGCCTTACGATATATGCACCACTCCTGTCGACCTTGGTTGGGTCTTTGCCGGAGAAAGCACCACCACCATGAGCACCCCAACCACCATAAGTGTCGATGATGATTTTGCGACCAGTGAGACCAGCATCACCATGAGGTCCACCAATAACGAATCGACCAGATGGGTTAAGGTGGAAGATTGTCTTCTCGTCAAGGTACTTCTCTGGGATGACTGGCTTGATGACATGCTCCTTAAGGTCGTGGGCAATCTCATCATTTGTAACAGTCTCATCGTGTTGAGTGGAGATAAGAACAGTGTGAACCCTAATTGGAATCATGGCACCATTGTCATTGCAGTACTCAACAGTAACTTGGGTCTTGCCATCAGGCCTCAACCAGGGGCAGGTACCGTTCTTGCGGACTTCTGTAAGGCGGGCACCAAGTTTAGTTGCAAGCACATGACTGAGAGGCATTAATTCAGGGGTCTCATCGGTGGCATAGCCGAACATGTGACCCTGGTCACCAGCACCAATCTCCTCGGGCCGTTTGGTCAGATGGCCGTGGACACCTTGAGCAATATCAGGACTTTGCTGCTCAATGTAAACAAGGACCTTGCAGTTGTCGGCATCAAGACCAACATCATCAGAAACGAATCCAATATTACGGCATGTGTCACGCACAATTTTCTCGTAGTCTACAACAGCCTTGGTTGTGATCTCACCAAAGACCATGACCAAGTTGGTCTTGGTGCAAGTTTCACATGCAACCTTGCTCTCAGGATCTTGCTCAAGGCAGGCATCAAGAACGGCATCAGAGATCTGATCACAGAGCTTGTCTGGGTGACCCTCGTTCACAGACTCGGAGGTGAATAGGAAAGTTTCCATTCTACAAGAAGATAAAACCAAATTACATAAGTTCTACAAGTATATAAAAGCAGGCAGAATAAAGAGAAAAATAGAAGCTACAATTGCTAAAATGTATACAGTGTATCAGTGCAACTTCTTCACATAACAAACAATGAAATGATGAGAAACTGATGCTACAAGTAAAGTATCAGCGCAAATTCTTCAGCTTGCTAAAAGTTTAAATTCCTAAGGAAAGAATGGCTATCGGATAATGCACCACAAAAAGAGATTCTATGCAAAATATTCTCTCAAATAAAGGGGTTATTTCTATATTATATAACTTAAAGTAACGTATCTTAACCTGACAAAATTAAAGAAAAAGCTCAATGAGATCTCCTTTTATCTATAAAATATCAAGTTGGACCACCAATTTTGATAAGGAACTACAACTTTTAAAAAGCACTAGAGTTAATCTAGAATCATCCACTCCAAAGTTGGCAAAAGCATATTTGCACAGATCTAGCTGATCTCCTACAAGACAAAACCTCCATCATACCAATCAACTACTTCTAATCTCTAAGTGATTTTGAAAAACAACAAAGTAAAGATATTGTAATCATGCTACAAAACAACAAAGAAGCTCACCCAAATCAGCAAAAATGATTTTACAAAAAAACAACTATGTTGAGACCAACAGAGTTTTCAGTATAAAGCAGGGGGTTTTAGGAGCAAAAAATACAGAAGCATTTCAAAATTTTCATCCAAAAGACAAATTAACAAGAAATTAGTTCATTTCAAGATTTAAGAAATAGTTCCTTCCTCTCCCTGTTCCCAACATCAAAGTTAAAACATAACCAACCCTAAAACCAAATAAAAACACAATCTTTCATCATTTCAAAACCCCATATATGAGCTAAGCTCAAAACCCAAAGAAATTAAGCACACAATACCCAGATCTATCATAACATCCCAGCAAGAAAACAATAAAGACCCTTAAAAGAAACAGAAAAAAGACAAGTAATTAACTGGCATAACTGAAAATTACCTCAAGAAAACGAGAAATGAGGAACCCAAGTACCGAACAGCAAACCGAGAGAAAAAGAGGTTCAGAGATGTCCGAAAGGAACAATCTTTTTACTCCTTCAGAGAAATAACCTCTTCGTATTTTTGGTTCGCCAACTGCTTGCGAGTCTTTACATTAAGACTTTGGAGTCTTATTTATAGAGCCCCCATGGCTATGCTCTTGACATCCATTGCTCACGTGCCATCCTTCTGACTAATTAAGGTGGTTGGGTTTCGGTTTGGTAATGATCTGAACCGTTGATTATGCGTGAGGTGTTGATCTAACGGCTAGGAAATGTTGGGGTGGGTAAGGAGGGTAACATATCCACATAATTATATTTATCCTGTTTTATTAGTGGGAAAAAAATTAACTAGTGGTGAAGATATGGTGTTTACCAACCCCCTTATGCGGGCCATGGGCTGGGCTGGAGTCGTTGGCCCGAGATTTTAGGTGTCGCTAAACGTTATTTTTTGTCTCAATTTATTTGATATTATTCCACTTTTTGAGTGTTAAATAAGTGCTCCCTTCTATATATTTTATGTGGCATTCTTAACTTGGTATGATATTTAAGAAAAAAAAGAAAGTTTTTTAAAATTTATGATTTAAAATCATTTTTAGATATTTATGTAATTGAGAATCATTTCATATAGGATAAAAAGAAAATTTTAAAGTTAAATTGTTTCTGATTAGAATAAAGTGACATTCTTTTCTGAATGAATAAAAAAAAGTGTCACATAAAATGTGACGAAAATAGTATTAATTATTGTAGTCTTTCACTTGTAACTAACAGCTGTATGAATCATAATTGGTGCTTTTCAAATACTAAAAGAATATGAATATATAATGTATAGATAAGTTAATAAATCATAAAATTAGAACTTTTAGTTTAATAAAGTATTTGAAATAACCTTTTATACGTTTTTTTTTCTTTTTTGTGTATGCAATAAGTTGGAAAGGTTTGGTGAAAGCCACTCACCAACCTTCACAAACTTGCTTGACAATGCTCAATCCTGTCATTTTCTCTCAGGTATTATTAACCTATTATAAGCTGACACTAGTAACAATATTGTAACTTGATAATGCCTAAGAAAATCAACTTACTAATTCTCAATTATTTTAACATGATGTCCAATAACTATCGTGTTTTGTCTATAAACCCATATTATCACCTCATTTCACAAATTAAATAAGAATCCCATTTAGTTACGGCATTTTTGAAATGCATTCATAAGTCCATTTTGGGTTCGTTGCCACTTGCCACAAGCAAATTCCAACTTAGATGACCAATACAGGAACTAATAAAAAAATCAAACTGACTATATGGTCAAAAGACCAATGAAATTTGGATTCATCACGTTGTTAATTTAAAATTAGACCTTTCAAACATTGAGTTTTTCTTTTCTTTTTTCCAAGAAAACCACTGAATCAAATAAAGCATGCCACATGCAGCATGGAAGGATAAGGTATATAGATACCATTCCCACCCATTGTAACTTAGATAATTAAAATTTAGGATTAAATTACTTTTTTTGAGATCTAAAAGGATTAAGGCGTCATCTGAATTCTTTTTGACATCTAAAAGGAATCATCCTGGTATTAGTACCTCAAACTAATCAACGTTTAGTGCAAATAAAGTCTAATTACTTAATTGAATTTAATTTTTAATAATTAGAAGCTAGATCAATTTTAATTTTTTAATATGTTAGACTATTTCTGTGCATCTTTACTTTAATTAAGTACCAGAATATCAAAAATCTTTTTAATTTTTTAATATTTTATGTCAAATCAAATGAATAATTTATTTTGAATAAGTTAATAGGTGCCACCCTTTTGCGTGAATCCGCCTCTCCGTGAGAGGTGACGGTCTATTAATGAAGCACATGCACAGGAAACATTCAGAAAGCACAACATAACCAACCATGTGGATCGTTATTGCAGTAATTGTTTGTATGGGAAAACGCAAACAGAAAAAAATCCCTAAAAACAAAATAAAAAAAGAAAGGAAATAGTCGACTGAGCCAATTTGACTGTATATTATGAAGAAGTCATTAGTCCTGATGTCGGTGCACCGCCTATACGTTCGATAACAGCTAGTGTATGTATGAACGTATAATATAAGCAACGACAATTATCTTCAATAAAAATAAAATTATGTGATAATGATGAGATCTATCTTTCATAATCTTTCCTCTGACATTGAATAAACATAAAATTTAAGATTAACTCTATTTTATAATTAATCTTAGATATTAATTAACTTATTCCATTGATTATTTGTGTTAAAATATTAAAATTATTATCTCAAATAAAAATAATTTTATAAAAAAAATTATTTATTTCATCTTGACGGGCCCACGGTGTGTCTAGGTAGTGGCAAGTTGAAAGACATGAATGAACTTCAAGTCCAAATCCTTAGAGCAAACAATCGAAAAACATAAATGCTTCCTCTGACATCGCAACGGCTAGTTTTCGCATCATAACTTAGACTTAAAATTTGAACACTTTCGATAGTCACTAATTCATCCCTCTATTTCAAAAAGAGAAAAGAGTTTAAAATGTTTTTGCTAATTCATAAAGAATTGTTTGTTGTTTCTAAATACTTTTAAAACTTAAAAAATAGGTTTAAGTCATCGATAGACACCTAAAATTGTCAGCATTTTTCACTTAGACACCTCAACTAAGACTAGTTCCTATTGAACACCTAAACTATTCAAAATGTGTACCTATTAAGCACACAATGCTGATTTGGCAAAAAAAAATAATGTGTGTGTAATTCACTTGCTGACGTGGCAAAGTGACAAATTAAAGAATGTCATTTGGCATATGAATAAGAAAAAATAATAATAAATTATAAAAAGTAAAAAAAAATTATTTTTTATTTCACTACCTAATTATTTTTTTCTTATTCATATGCCAAATGACATTCTTTAATTTGTCATTTTGCCACGTCAACAAGTGAATTACACACACATTTTTTTTTTTGGCCAAATCAGCATTGTGTGTTTAATAGGTACACATTTTGAATAGTTTAGGTGTTCAATAGGAACTAGTCTTAGTTGAGGTGTCTAAGTGAAAAATGTTGACAACTTTAGGTGTCTATCGATGACTTAAGCCTAAAAAATAATTTATAAGTTAAAAATTGTACTAGTTTTACAAAAATAACCTCTTTACAAGAATAATCCAATTATTAAAATAGCCACTTGAGCATATTAATAACCTTGAAGTATTTTTTTTTAATGCTCCAAACTCATGACGGTCAGAGGAATACTATAAAGTCTTTGATGACCTTTAAAATTCTTTAGAGCATATTATAAACTCCAAAATATTTAATAAATCTTTCATGACACTTTAAAATCTTTATTTATATTCCAAAACTTTCATATTCAAGATCTTCCACATCTTTATTATATTCTTGATATCAATCTTACTATCTCTCCCTGAATCACACCTATGTACTGATACTTGTGGAATAACAAAGTAAACATATAAAAAGTTTAGTTTGGTGGAACATATCTAAATGGAAGTTAATAATATATTATGATATGATTTTACATACACTTCATCATTTTCTAATTAATTAATGAAAAGAAGGAAAACACACAACTTTTTTTGGGAGGTCTGTCGGTTGAAGGATGCATGCCAACTAACTTTAAATACGTCATTATAAGATGATTGAACCAGACTAAGTTATCTGTGAGCAAAACAAAAAATATGACTATAAGTTACTAATTCAATTATTGTCTTGTAATTTATTTTAGCAATAAATACTGAGACAAGAAATTGAAAGAAAAAGACAAGTCTAATCTGACTACCTTAGTGATTTAATCTTTTATTCTTGAAAAAACTTACACACACATATATATATATATATCATAATAATAAAACGAAAATGTTCAAATTAAAATGAGAAAGTGAGGAAAATTTAATAAGAGGAAAAGTGACATTCTATAGATTTTCATTTCGTTATTTAGGCTCATATATATCATATCATCATCATAATAAGTAGAGTAAAAATGAAAATATGTTAAAGATATATATAAAAAAAAATTAATACAAATAATAAGAATAATAACAATAAATGACATTATTTAATATTGAATAGCCAGTATATACTCAATGTATAAGTAGGCTATATTTATCTCTTCAAGTGTATCATAATGTATACAAAATATAAGCTATTTCCTCAAATTTTTCACATTGAAAAGTACAAGAGTTAAGAGAGTCCAAGAAATTGGAATTGGTCGGGTCCAAGCCCAACTTCCAAAGGAATTGAAATTCGGGTCGAATCCGAAATATGGCTGAAAAAGGGAAAAAATGCGGTGAACGTGGATCGAACACGTGACCTTCAGATCTTCAATCTTGTTGGGCGGAAACGAGACCAAAATATATCTTTTCTGATGTGGAAGTTCAGACTATGCTGCAACCACAGAGTATACTCAGATAATACTTTGGCTTAAATTCCACTGTTGGAATAGGAAGCACCACAACTAAAGTTTGATGGAAATAAAT
>JBCEWC010005561.1:0-24704 GCA_038996855.1 Solanum aculeatissimum
AGAACTAATAACCATTCCTCCCACAATTTATACCACTAATATATGCATTTAATATTTTATTTTAATAATAAAATGCATATACACCAACAGCTTGTAACAAATATTTTGAAATGACTTTCATTCAATTAAAAAATATTTTGTCCTATCTTCTAGTTCTTTGATGAATATTCTCCATTATTGGTGATTGCATGTTACATATTTGAGCAGTAATTGCTTAAACTGACACCTTATCCGGATTCTCTCTTTCGATTTTGTTTCTATTTAGTCCATTGTTCATTTGATCATCATTTCATATAACATGTATAATCAGAAAATTACAGTGCCTAATTGCAAGGCAACATGCATGCATATATTTGAACAAAGACAATTGAGACTTGAGTTCATATATTTCCTAATTGGATGCACTTTTCTGTTGAACTGTGAAGATGGGTCTTTGCCCTTAATTCTGACATCATGATCACAATCAATTTGTGCAAGAGGGCATGCACATGGGCCCACCAAAGCAAGTTGACATCTAAAAAGTTTTAGCGGAAAAAGAAGGACAAGCTCCAACTTTGCAAGTTATACTCATAATCGACTGGTCAATAATAAAACAGGCATAAAAACGACGGATAACAGCCATGGCCAGTGTTTAATTTTGAGTCATTTTCGTCGCTTTTGCTCTCTTCGTTTTTTGAAAATCGATGGCGTTACTTAGAACTATAGTCTGTGTCATTTAGTTATTAATTTTAAATCTTTTCTGCCTAAGCAACAAGTGGCGTCACTTTTTTTTTTTCTAAAAAATTAAAATTGATGGACAAAGCTATCGACAACATCTAACCGACGAACAAAAAACCCTCTCCATCACTTTTTCTACATTATAAATTGGCAAATGTAAATTTATATATATTCAATTTACCCATTCTAATCAAACCAAACAACAAAGCATATACAAATAATATCATAACAAAATCAAACATTCATAAATACTAAAATCATAATATAAAGATTTATAAAGTTTTTCTTAATTAATTACAAAAAGTACAAAATGTTCACTGAAGGGATACTAAGGAATGGAGGTTATGTATTCGGCTTCATCATCACTCTCCATGTCCTTACTAGCAGAGGATTCTCCTCAAGAACGGGATGCCTTACGCCGACAAGGTTAAACACTTATTTTTATTTTTTCTTCATTTTCTCGATAATTTTTTTCGCATGCTTTCATTTTGAGCAACTCGTTGTGTCTCAAACACTGCTAAGGCACGTGTAAGTTTTGAGATTTGTTGCGGCGTAACAGCTATCTGAACATGGCCAATTGCCTCGGCTTAGTACGTATAATGATCAAATACCTTCGAGTCCTGATTGAATGCATCATAGATTGTTCCTAGAGCCCATCCCAGAGACTCTCCCCTTATGTGTGCCCCCCACCACTTTCTCTTTCAAATTTGAGAGGCTTGTTCAGGATAAGCAAGATCAAATTGCCCAGAAATTTTGAGTTTGGCTCAACTCAAGCAATTGTCGTGCACACTTTTTCTGCATATTAAAAGCATTGATATGCATAACTTCTTTCACCTTAAAATAAGAGGTAGACATTGATATGTATAACTTTTTTAACCTTAAAATAAGAGGTAAATAGTGCATCACCTTATTATTATAGTTAATAATAAAAGTAAATTAAAAATTAAGTGATGGCTATTTTTAAAAAATAAATATGTAATAATGAATAATTTAAATAAACAAATAAAAATGAATGGAAGAATTACTTGATGGTTGAATCCTGCTAAAATCTTTTTTGTTCTTTTAACATGTGAAACAAGGAGAATGACTATAACGGCGCCATAAAAACCTAACACTTGATGTCGCTTTCCTTTTCTTTAATTGATATGGCTTCCTCACTCCTTGTTGTGCAGCACAAGAGCCGACTACTCACTTCTGTATTCAGATTTTAGAGTGTGAATTCAGATAGAAGCTCATTTCTAGGTCCTAAATTAAAACTCATTTTATTGTTCAATAGTACTCCCTCCATTTTGATTTAAATACTTTGCTTTTATTTTTAGTCGGGTTAAAAAGTGTTAGTTTCCCTTATCTATGGTAACTTTTTAACTTCAATATCCCTTATCTATGGTAACTTTTTAACTTCAATATCTTACGTGGGATTTGTCTAAGATTACAAAATTTAAAAATTATTTTAACATATTATTTTATTTTAATTTAAAATTACAAGATTTATAGGTCTTTCCTAATTCATCTAAGATATTTGAATTGAAACGTAATTATATCACATCAAATTGATGTAACTTTTCAACAAATGCGTATGGAACTTTTTCACTAAAGAAATTCATCACAAACAAATATCTTATGTATTACAGCAATCTAAGCATGAATTAAGTACACTTTTTTCTAAAAGAAAATCATCACCATCACAATGCATATAATATATTTAACCGTGAAGGGCAGCAAGGCTGTTGATCAAAGCCAAAGCATTGCTGGTCAAATGTGCAACTTGAAGAATCTTTTCCCTCACCACTGTCTTAACTTTCCCATTCATCACTTTACCGTCAAATCCCTCCGTGCATGTATCCTCGTCCGTTAAGGCAGCACTCACCCATGTTTGAATATCGTTCATTTTCAGATCAAAATCTTTGCCCCTCAACTGCTTCATTTCTCCCAAGGATTTTCTGAGTTCATAGACTGTGTCACTTAATTCCTCCACACAGTCCTGCATGGCGCCTACCTCTCTAGGTGTCATGCCTTGACCGTGTACCAACTTCAACATCATTCCGGATGTTGATTGGGCTGTTTCGAGGCTGACGGTGAGGGATTCATGTGCCAGAAGTTGAGGGGAAACTCCTATAGCACTTGAACGGCTTGATAATGAACTGAAGCAGAGGTTTGGATAAGTTGTTGACTTACAAGATGTTCGTATAAATTGTATATTTGTTTCTCCCGCAGCTGGCCTTGCTGCGGAAACTGACTCCAAATACTTACAAGAAGTAATCGAGACAACTAGAATAAGAAAAACTCTGAGGAAATAGCCACCTTTCATCTCTCTTAGTTTCTTTAAGGATTTTCTTTTGTGTGTCTCAATAACTAAAGTTAATTAGTCGAGTAATGATGAATTGTGGATGCAGGATTCTGAATTTATAGAGATGCTTTGTGGGTAATACAGTACAAATTTAATATATACTAATAATAAAATAAAAGGTTAACTATACTCCGGGTTTACGCCTTAGTTCATGTATGTGTCTCTGGCGTGCTGAGAAAGACATTCCTTGTAGGACCTATCCTCTTGTTTGCACCCTGGGGTCGCCATAATTTGTGCAAATTGAAAAAACGAACTATGTGGCACAATTTGAATTTTGATTATGATTAAAAAAGGATTTATTGGAATCTCAAAATCTGAAAGGTGCCACGTAGATGGAAATAATAAATCTAAAACCCTAACACATAAGTTAATCTACACTATTAGGCTAATAGATGGTGCAAAACTGATATGCCTTCACTGTACGTGGTCGTATATTCGTATTCTTCATTGTCATTGGAAGAGTTACGGCTTTTGTTTTTCCAGAAAGCATGTTAATTATATTGTTATTTAGATCAAAACAGAGTTTATAAACATTGATTGGCAGTAGTTGACTTGAATATGAACTATTAGGTGGTATGATTTATTTGGACATAGTTCTATTATATTTGGACTAATTTAAGTTTCAAGCTTATTTTTCTTCTCGACTATTATAATACTTTTTGCTTTGACATGAGTTTACTGTATTCGAACTTGTTTATTATCAAACCTGGATACTTGAATGCTTCCATTACTAGGAACTTCTTGATTGCATGAATATCTTATGTGAAGAGTGTGGTAGGAATGAGAATTATTAAAATAATTTTGTTTTTTAACAACTCGTACGATTCTTATATTACTCCCACTTCTTATAGATAGTATAGACAATAAAATAACTTATTCACAAAGTTAAAAAAACTTATACAAAGGATTTGAAAATAAAGTAGAACATCACATACCTGTGACCCTAAAACAAAATTTGAATCTCATTTAGCACTTTATTGGGGAAAAAAAACCTTTGTTAAATTTAGCATGGTATTTCGATCTATTTTAACAAATAAATGAAGACATTTTAAACTTTCCTAAGAGGTCTTGTGTAGGACTAAAAAGGTCTGGCATTATGAAGTACTATAAACAACGTACATTAGTAAACAAGAGGGTCTGTCACCCCTTTGATCATATTGTTGATTACGATCATCGAGTCCATTGGAACTTATGATCTAAAATCTAATTTTAGACATTTTTCTAGCTATAAATATAAAAAAAATGACTTGTTTTTTTTTACAAACTAAAAAAGAAAGTGTGTCACGTAAATTAGATAAACAAGAGAATATAGTAACAAAAAATGGAGCATTATTTTTATCTTATTGATATAGTACTAATTTTTTTAACGATATGGATTTATTGAATCACTTTTTTCCCCTAGCTCCTCTGCTATGAATAATTACCTGCAAAAAGTCTTTTAAAATTGCATAGAATTAGTTCAAACTTTTTTTTCTTAACTGAATATAGATATTAAAGATGACCTAAAGAGTTGAGCAAAATATATATCTAACAGTTATTATTGGTGCACGTCAGGACACTAATCACACATCACATTTAGCTTCAACGCATGTGCCTACTATAAATATGATTGTTACTAATGATAAAGAAATTAAATATGGCCCAAAATAGTAATAATTCTTAGTGTCAGTTTGAATTTGAATTATATGACTTCAAATGATCGCACATATATTTTCAAGTGTTCATTATCATTTCGTATGTGATGGCTTGTATGGTTACTCAATTAATACTTGACCTGGTTTCTTGATACCGTAAAAACATGAAAGAACAATAAATAAAGACATAAATATTTTATGTGAAAATCTTCTTGCTCAAAGAGTGGGAAAACCACGATCTGTATGTCAATCACGATTTGTACGTCCCGTAGGATTTCAGCCAAGCTTCATTATCATCAAGGAGCAATAAATGATTACAAGTTCATGTAATCTAGGACTAAACTCGTAATCCCTTCCCCTTGCAATGACAATTGAGAACTCAACCCCTGAGTAACACCTCTATTGCCCACTAAACTAATCACCTCTAATGAATCAATTTAAAACTTGAATAAATGAACATAACTAGCTTTAGTTATGCCCACCTCAAAGAGAAGAAATAAGGAAAACACCTAGTTTCTTTGTAGATCAGGACTAGATTTACAAGATATACAACAGAGAAATATAACTATAAACAGCATAAAGCAACGATGATATTCTTGAAATCCATCGATGTCTCCTCGTCGATATTAATTTGTTGAGAGTAATTTTTGCTTCTCGATCGTGAAAGAGATGAATAGCGAAAAGCATGGTTGTGTCAATGTGATAGAGACGTTATATATGATGACTACAACCTGTTGGAGCAATCCTATTGGCTAAAGAGTCTACCACAGTGGCAAAATCTGAGTACACACAAAACAGTTATATTTTGCGTACTTTTTTGCAGTCGTCACTTTTAGTCATACAATATTCCTCCACCATGGGATCAGGTCTCACACCAAAATTCAAATTGTCAAATTATCAAAACTACAATGTAACAGTTTAGAAAGAAAAGGAAAAGGGCGTGGAGATTTTTCTAGGTCAATTTTTTCTTTAAATAACATCTTCAAGTGCTCATTATCAATTTGTACAAGAAAAAAGGATGGATATTTTTCTAGGTCAATTTTTTCTTTAAATGACATCTTCAAGTGCTCATTATCAATTTGTACAAGAAAGGAAAAGGATGGATATTTTTGTAGGTCAATTTTTTTCTTAGTTAATTTTTATGTCTTTTTGTTACGTTTGTTGAACTGTCAGCCATGGTACCAGGAAAGCCATTATTACTCCAATTACCCGGGAGCTGAATACAAAGTTGAGATATTTATTTCAATACTGATTTGACGTTTGAGAGCTATTTCAAAGAAAACATGGTGAAAATTATTAAACAGGATAATGCCATAAACTTTTATTCACGTTTGGCTTAGTAACACTAAATTATTTTGTGATTGTTATTAATAAATATATGGAGAGCTTGATTGTGTTGGAGACGGTTGGTTGTCAACTGGAACGGTCAGAAGGAATTACTTTAGCTAGTACAAGGCCAACTTGAAGTATGTTGATCTTTGAACTATTTTATTAGGTTTAATTTTCATGCCACGTCTTAATTTGAAGCAAAGGTTCGAACGAAATTATATGCATGTGAGGGACAAGTTTGTATAGTTTGCTCCATAATTTAAACTATTGATTATTTTGATATAAATTCCAAATTGTTGATCATGAAAATGGTCGAGTTGATGATAAATTAAATGGGATATTTATGATATACAAAGATTCTAATATCTTGTTGGTGATTGAAAAGCTCATAGCATGTTTAAATTGTTGCAACTATATCAAGAGATAATATCTTAAATGGAATGTGCCCACCTTACATCATGGAAGCATATTCGGTACTCCATTTTTATGTGTATATATTTGGATCAATATCGTAACATTATTCTTATTGATTCTGAAGTGCCGTGAGGTTTCATAAATAGTGCCAAAGTGATTTTTCTTGGGGGGTTATGGATAGTCAAGTAGTTTTGTGGAGGATTCATATGTTTCAATTGATCTTTTACCTTTTATGAAGTGTTTTTTAAAGGTTATAATGATACTGAAAAACAAAATTGTTTTTAATTAATTGAACATAATGAAATATAAATATATGTATATATGAGTTATGACCATAATTTGTGTAGATAATACATGATAATGGTTTGCTCGGTAGGAGATGACAGTACTACTAATCAGTCAAGTTTCATATCGTGCCATAGATATATTTTTTCTTTTAAATAAAACAGTTGCAAAATAAATCTATAAATATCATTTTTCCTAATTAGATAATTAAAAGCACTTTTTCGAAAAGATTCCCCATATATAAAACTAATAAAAGTGTCTTATCAAATGAATCGTCAAACACAACTTGTTATACCTCCAAAATAGATTTTTTGAAAAGCTAGTAAATTTTAAAATAGGCAGATTTTACTTAAATGCTTGACCAATATAGAGGATGGTTGAATTGTTTTGCTCTTCTCTCAATGTTTTTCAGGTTTATACATTTTAAGAAAAGCCCTATGCACTATTGTACAACTCAAGCTCCCTAATTGCAAATAGTCCGAGCTGAATTATGAATAGAGTGATGTTATAACAAGCAATGCAAAAGAGTGGAGACTTGGTATACTAAACTAGGGACCATTTCAAGGGCTTGCTTTGTCGGCCAAGAAGCCTTCTGGATAACTATATATAATCAACAAATTAAAAAAGAAATGCACATTTTATTTTATTATAATTTTTTAAAATTTTGTCAGTTAAAAAATTATAAAAATTTCTTTTCGGATGTATAACTATCCTCTCTTGGATACATCTACATTCCTATCCGATCCCCTATTGGTTACATTTCTCCTTTTTCAGATACATCCTTCTCATTAAGTAATATATCATTCGCACCCCGTGAATTATGTATCCGCTAATTTTTTTTTTATGTATTCGAAATCCTATAAATTTAAGAGATTTTTATAATTTGGAGAAAAATAGAAATAGCATATACTTAGCTCTTTAACGCAACTTGATTTATGTAAAATATATATTTAAAAAAAACTTAAAAGAAGGATAAGAATTGGGCCACAAGTGGGGTTTTATAGTTAGAAAGAAGATGGTCTCTTTTTCAGTTTTGGTCTAGCAAGTTGTATTGATAACAAATTGTTGCACTCTTGTGCCAAAATCAATGAATCTGTCTTAAATCGAAGTACTTCCTCTGTTTAAAAAAAAATAATATTCACGGCGAATGTCGAGTTACAACTAAATAACTGTGACAATGAAGGTTCTTGTGCCGCCTTTCACTAAAGTTCAAAGTTGTTATACTGATCAAATTATTGTTTGTTGCAAGTCCACTCCTTAATTTGCGAAGAAATGTGATCTTTGTAACTTTTTGACAAAAATTTATATTGATGACAGAGTTTTCAAATTTGCGCATAGAATATTTTTTTCACTTTTCATTTTATTTTTATGATAGTTGAGCCGAAATTCTTGTAATAGTTCAAAAATAGTTCTTAACGGATATGTAATGATCGAATTTTCAATCAAGCCATTAATTTTTAGTATAACTTATATAAATTTCATAGTGTAAGGAGGAAATTATATTTTATTTCTATCGTTTTTCAAGTTATAAAAATTCTTTCAAATTTGTGTCATCCAGATACATAGGGGCCATATGGATACATTAATTTTGATACATTAGACAGCTTGATGGTTACGTTTAAAAAGAAAATTAAAGGTAGAATCAAATGTTAGTTTCACAAATCATGCAAAACAAATTGATATCAATTTCTTCCAAAATTTTAGGAATTTCAAACAATTTAAATTTTAAATTTTCTTGTCTATCTCTCTCAAATTGTCCCTGATTCAAAAAAATTATCTGGTACATAATGAATGTATCTATTTTTTTTAGACATTCAGGAATATGGAAAAGTGATGTGAGTTATGAACTATACAAAAGTAATATCAAGTACAGATTCATAAACATGATATATATAATTTTTTTGATTCATAAACTTATGTTATGTAAAAGTTGAATGTATCTGATACTAATTTATTCCTAAATTAGTAGTAGTTATGCATCAAGTACAGATAAAAAACGGAGGCTATAGTTTAGTCGTGATTTTAGGATAAAGGAGTGGAGTGTGCAAGGATTATGTATCAAAAAATTGAAGAGAGTAAAAAAAGTAGAATTTTTGAAATTTTTTAGAGAATATAATAAAAATAAATTGTATATTTATATAATTTTGATGAGCCATTTTTTTTTCCCAATCATTATTGACTTATAATGACTGAATTTTGTCTTGTGGAGATCAACTTTTTCCTGGGTAAAGAACTATTTTTATTGTAGTAACAAAGGGATCCAATATTTTATGGGTTTCCCCTATTATGTCCACAGCGAATGTGGTTGAAAGATACTAGAACACGGGCTAAATGACAGCAACAGTGAGGGTCCATTTGTTGCCTTTGACTACAAGTTCAAACTTGGCTAGTCTTAAATTGTTTTGTTAGTTAATTGGGTATTCAAGTGACTTAATTTGACATTGGTAAACCAAAGTGGCTGCTAACGTTAGTATGGCTGCTTCCTAATTTCTTTTATAAAAAAAAAAAGGAATACACGTCGGCTCTCGATAATATAAAATTGTTCCTAGTGGCAGATGACAAAGAGAGCCCTTTAATTTAATGAGCTAAGGAGTATTGAATGGATCTATAATTATTATTTTTAACGAAAAGGATGTTCTTTTTTGGTTGAACTTGAAACTTGTGCCACTTTTAATAGAGGGGCATGTGCAATTCGATAAGAAAGTTGGTATTCCATCTACTTGGGCACCGGCCATATTTTATTCTTTCATACTATTGCTTCTAAAACTATATAAATAATATAAAATAAACTTGGTAAATATTTCGTTCATTTGGTAAGTGACATGAAATTTGGAATCCTTTTACAGTCTCTCGACACTTTTTTTTTAAATGAGTCATGGATTCAATTTTATTGCTCCTTCAAATTATGAAATGGACTCAAATAGAGCCTACAATAAAAGCCTACCCGGCTCAATGCTAAACCTATGTAGAGAAATAAAAATCCTATGAACTTTCTTAATCCTATCCTCCGAGTTTTCCGCCGCTTTCGATGTTTCCTAGGCAACCGTCCAGTAGCTTTCTTCTTCTTTATTTGTGGATCGTAAACTATCTTCACAGACCTACCATGACTCCATTCTTTTTCAACTATCAAGGGTATGAGTATGTAGAATGTATTTGTTGAATCCTCCCCTACCCAGATGTTAACTTCAATCTTTATCTTCAGGTGTCGATTCTGGCTGCGAACTACAGATCTGGAGAGTCTAAGAGTCACTTTGCCTATAACAGGCCATTCCATGTAAGTATTTTCTATATCGTCATGAAGGAAACAACCTTCCACTCTATCTGACTGATTACCTTATTTTTCAGAGCCAAGAGGAGAAAACGGGTTGCTCACGCGACTTTCGTGAATCCCTACCTGTGCTTCCATGCTTGACCAAAGTTTGGTTCTTAACTCTTTCTTTTGCTGGTCCAGAACCATTTTTTGAGGGTTGACATAGTGTAGACTAGATAGAAATAGCACGATGAAGTTCATATTTATGTAAATATATTTTGTGCAAAACTGTATCTACTAGCACTCGCCCTGTCTGCTTTTGTTGTTACTTATATTTGCCCTTATCCTGAAGGAGGGGATTTGGTGCTTGTCCGTATTGACTATCCTCCTTGCTAAACTTGACAGTTCACTGAATGCCCAGAATTGTTGTTTGAAATCTGCTTCAAAAGCCATGTTAGCTATATAATTTGCCAATTGGTTAGCTTCTTTGTATGTGTGTAATTTACATATTCATAGTGGCTATTATCTTCCAACTGTCCTCAATAATCTGCACTATCTCCCAAGGGATCTTCCACTCCCTTTTTAGAAACTTGTAGATGCTCAAAGAGTCTGTTTCAAGCACAATATTACGATAACCATGTACTGCACCAAATGAAACAACCTTCCAAATTGTTGTGGCTTCAACAACAACACTGTTAGAAAAATCCATTTTGCATGCTTCAGCATATAGTACATTCCCCTTCCAATCTCTATAGCAAAAACCATAGGAGCTAGCTCCAGGATTACCTTTACTGACCCCATCAGTGTTGCATTTCACCCATTCAACTTCAGGGCATTTCCATTTAATCAATTTGTAGTACAGTTTTGGACTATAACTTTGTAATAAGTCAAAGCAATTTATCCAATCTCCTAGTATTACCACTGGATCAATTGTTGGATTGTTTTCAAACTGTTTTGCTGCAATCTGATGAATGTCATCTTATTTTTATACTTCTTTGAATTCCTCTTTTTTCATAGTTCCCAGATGAGTATTGTTGGGATGACATACAATACTTGTCTCCTCCTCAGATCTTCTACAAATATGCACTATTTTAATATTATATTGACCACCTGAGATCCTTCCAAGTTGAAACCTGCACAAGTAACAAATGACCTCCACAACTTTTGGGTTGTGGAAGAAGTTAGAAAAAGGTGGTTCATATTTTCCTCTGCCCCTGCCTCACAGCACCAACATCTTGACACAGTAGATATTCCCATTGACCTAAGAATATCATCCGTGGGAATCCTCCTTTTCAGTACCCTCCACAAAAAGAAACTTATTTCATGTGAAAGGTTTTTAATCCATACCTTCTTATACCAATCCAGATTGTCTCTCCTATGTCTCACCATTTGAAAGGCAGACTTTATAGAAAACTGTCCATCTGGGCTTCCTGTCCACCAGGCCTTGTCATTTACCCCTTCCACCTCTGACTTGATATCATTGATAATATACTCAGCCATCTCCTGGGATACCACATTATCCAACATGGGGGATTTTCATACTCCATTTTCTATAAATACTTTTACTTTTTCCTCATCCTCTCCAGCTTCCTCCTCTTCCAAAAAGTGTAGAGCCCCAATTCTAGTCCAAAAATGTCAAACCAAAAGCTAGAATTGCCTACCTTCAGCTGCCACCAAATAAATGGTTTCACTTCTTCCCTAACATGAACCATACTTCTCCAAATATGTGAGGCTCCATGTTGTGTGAAAAGATTGGATGGAGCTTTTTGCAATATTTGTTCCCCATGTATATGGCCCATAAGGTACCAATTGTAGTTCTATAATCCCACCATAGTTTAGCTATTGTTACTTTATTTAGATCAAATAAAGACCTCAAGCCTAGTCCCCCTTCTTGTATAGGAAAGCGCACAACCTCTCAAGATGCCCAGTGCTTCCTCTTTTCCATTCATGTATTTCCCCAAAAAAACTTAGCAAAGATCTGATGGATTTTTCTAATGAGAGTTTTAGTGGGGGTCATTGCTGAAAGTAAATACACAGGCGTGGATTGTAAAACATGTTTCACCAAAATAAGTTTGCCACCAGAAGACAAAAACTTGTTTTGCCATGACAAAACCTTTCTGAATTTTTTTTGATAAGCTCCTCAAAGAAAGAATTCTTCTTTCTCCCATAGAAGACTGGACACCCTAGATAAGTGATAGGAAAAGCCCCTTGTCTAACACCTGTCAGCTTCCTTAGTCTTATAGAATAAATCAAGGAGTATTTTCATGAAGATAGAAAAAACTCTTTGATTTATTAATAAGTAGCCCTGAAATGTCTTCATACCCTTTCAACACCTTCATCATTTTGATTACAAAAGCTCTTTTACCTGAGCAGAATAGAATTGTATCATCAGAATAAGAGATATGATTTATGGCAGGGCTCCACTTGTGCAATCCATATCCAATAAACTTTTTATCCCTGTGTAGTTTATTCAAACCCCTAGATAATACTTCTGCTGCCACAATGAATAGAGTAGGGGATAGGAGATCTCCTTGCTTAAGCCCTCTGGTAGATTGAAAATCATAAATTTTATTGGAACTCCAATGGAGCTTCAAAAGACAATTGATTATTTAAAGGACAAATTTGAGATGAAAGATCTTGGAAAGACAAAATTATGTCTTGATTTGCAAATTGAGCATTTGACAAATGGTATTTTTGTTCATCAATTTGCCTACACAGAAAAAAGTGTTGAAAAGATTTTATATGGATGGAGCACATCCATTGAGTACTCCGATGGTTGTTCGATCACTTGATGTGAATAATAATCCATTCTGACCTCAAGAAATGGATGAGGAAATCCTTGGTCCTGAAATACCATATCTTAGTGCAATTGGTGCACTAATGTATCTTGCTAACACTACAAGGCCTAATATTGCTTTTTCAGTTAATTTGTTAGCAAGGTATAATTCTTCTCCTACTAGGAGACATTGGAATGGGATCAAACACATATTGAGATATTTGAAAGGAACTATCGATATGGGCTTATTTTATCCTAATGATTGCAATCTCGATCTTGTTAGTTATGCTGATGCAGGGTATTTGTCTGACCCACATAAAGCTCGATCTCAAACAGGCTACGTATTCCTATGTGGGGTACTGTAATATCTTGGAGATATACAAAGCAGTCTATCATGGACACTTCATCAAATCATGCTAAAATCATAGCTATTCATGAAGCAAGTCAAGAATGTGTGTGGTTGAGGTCTATACATCTCATTCGAGAAAAATGTGGCTTGAACTGCGATAAAGTACCCACAATTTTATATGAAGATAATGTCACATGCATAGCAACTAAAGGGAGGATTCATAAAAGGAGATAGAACAAAACACATTTCGCCAAAGCTTTTCTATACACATGAGCTCCAAAAGAATGGATATATAAATGTGCAACAAATTCGTTCGAGTAATAATGCGGCTGATTTGTTTACCAAATCTCTACCAATTGTAACTTTCAAGAAGATGACACACAATATTGGGATGCGAAGATTCAAGTCTTTTAATTGACGTTCTCATCATGGGGAGTTAATACATGATGTTCTCTTTTTTCCTCACAAAGTTTTGTCCCATTGGATTCTCCTTGTAAGGTTTTTAATGAGGCATCCCAAATGCGTATTATTAGATATGCGCACTCTTTTCCTTCACTAGAATTTTTTCCCACTGAATTTTATCTAGTAAAGTTTTAACGAGACACATAATCTTGCAAATAGACATTCAAGGGGGAGTGTTATAAAACATATTTAATTTGTAGTGAATGTCTATTATGTAGATTCCTTTAATAGTTAGGAATCCTACTTGAATACCAAGTCAATTTCTTACTTGGAGACCAAGTTAGTTTTTTCCCTATAAATATAAGAATTTTCTTAATTGTAAAATACATCTGAATATTATTCAAGACCAATAAGAAATCTTCTCTCTACTTTCTTCTTCTTTTACTTTATACTTTCATAACATATTTATTATTTTCTTAATAGATGTGAAATAAGTTAAAACCACACTTAATTTGGAACAAGAATAATACTTTATATAGTAGTTAATTAATGATAATGATACTTCATTCATTTCTTTTAGTTGTCATGTTGCGCTTTATAAAAATTAATTTGACTAACTTTCAAGATAAATTGGATTTATTAATTTAACATTTTAAATAAAAAAAATTAATATTAAAAAACTATAAGAAAAATACTATAAGATTAGATTACATTAATTTGACATTTCAAAATAAAAATTAGATGTTCATAAACTATGTGAGAAGTATTGTAAGTTGCATTTTTTTCATTTATAATAAAAAATACAATTTAAAATTGATAAAATTTATATTATTTAACTCTCAAAAATAATTATGACAACTAAAAATAAATGAAGAGAATAATATTGAAACAAAATATTGAAGTCCTCTTAATTATTAAAATAGACATGTGAAAAGAAAAATCTATGTTTAGTTACAGGGATGAGCAAATTTGTTTTTTCTTTCAAGTTTTCCCCAAGCTAGTTAGCCAAATGAATAGCAAGAAATAATTAATAGATGCGTCCAAGCTAAACACAACATGTGATTTTAGAGGTGTGGGAGACTTTAGCATCATTTGCTAGTAGCCAAGTCGGTTCTCCCAAGCGTTCAGATGCTATTCTCCACGAGGTAATTCTCCTTTATTTGTTTGATATATTAAAAATAATTATTTAATTTAAAAATTAAGAAATAATTTGTTTTTTTACGTCTATTTTACTTTGATATTAAATATTATTCAATAATTAATATACATTAAATTTAATATATTCAAAGAGTGAATATAATATTATCATTCTATTATTCCTTTTGTTCATTTTTACTTGACTCATATTGACTTGACATAGGGATTAAGAAGTAGTAAATAATATGGGTAATTTTATCAAATTACCCTTTGAATATAATTAATATAATGTATTGAAAAATATAATAGGGAAATAATTATAATTAATGACAAGAATAAATTAGGAACTAAGTGTAAAATTATTTCTTGATTTCATAAACTAAACAAATATTGTTAGACATTCTAAAATAGTATAGCGGCCAAGTAAAAATAGACTTATTAGAGTAGTCATTTCTTAAGGTGTGTGAACAGAGGAAGTCATAGTAATTCACTTGACGTTCAGATTGGATCTCCATTACACCCAGATGGAGACAAGTGACAACCACATAAAGCAAAGTTAATTAAAGGAAGCCATAATTGCTTGATCCAATGTACAATGTGAATCGACTCTTTTTAAATGTATGAATTAATTATAAAGAAAATGTAATCCCGGCATTTATTGATAAAGAAACAATAGATTGCGGCAGAAATCCATTCATACTGATAGTGTGTATGAGTTTCCTTTTTTCATTTTTTGTATTTCTCATTAGTCTATGAATTTTATTTTAGGGTGAGATATTGAAAATATTAATTCATTGAGCGCCGTTCAATTCAACTACTCCGTGCTATTCACCGTTTTGTCCTTTTTCTTTTTTTGTGGAACAATCAATATAGCAAACACAAACCCGTGATTGTAAAATGAGTGGATATGCAATATTAAAATAAGCCTTATTATATAAAGTGATTTTTAGTTGGGTCATTTATGTCTTCAATTTAGGCATCAACAACAAAAAGATACTCCCTCCGTCCAACTTTACTTGACCCCTATACTATTTTAGGATGTCCAACAATACTTGTCTAGTTTATGAAATCAAGAGATAATTTTACACTTAGTTCCTAATTTACCTTTGTCATTAATTATAGTTTTTTTCCTATTATATTTTTCAATACATTGCATTAATTATATTCAAAGGATGATTTGGTAAAATTACCCCTATCATTTACTATTTCTTAATCCCTGTGCCAAGTTAAAAGGGGCCAAGTAAAGTTGAACGGAAGGAGTACTTAAATTTGTATAAAAAAGAATAAATAGATGTATTTGTTCTATATATTAATTGCCACATAAGATATATGAATCTACTTATTTAATAAATTTATACAAATTTATATAGTAGGCCTTAAAACTAATGTTAGGAACATTGCATCCTTATAAGAAAGTGCAAGGACCTTTTCCTCACCATTCATCCCCAATCTTTCTTGCCCCATCATTGGATATGGATTCCTCCACTCTACATTCTCCTAATTGCCATGGCCTTTCTACAATTCACATTTCCTTTTTCTACTTCATTTTAGTAACATCCACATCACTATGCTCATCAACAGCAACAAGAGACCTTACCACAAAACCAGAACTCAATACCTCTGATTTCATTAAGGCCTCTTGCGGCACAACATTGTACCCCAAATTATGCATTGAAACACTCTCACCTTACTCAAACTCCATCCAAACAAGCCCTATGGAATTAGCCAATTCAGCACTGACAGTGAGCTTAAAAGGAGCTAAATCAACCATGAACAAAATCTCAAAGATGTCCAAAGAGGAGAGCTTAGGTCCAGCAGAAGCACATGCCTTAACAGATTGTGTGGAGAATATGGAAGACTCTGTAGATGAGCTACAGAAATCATTGTTGGAAATGAAGAATTTGAATGGACCAGATTTTGAAGAGAAAATGGGGAATGTAATGACATGGGTAAGTGCTGCTTTGACAGATGAAGATACTTGTATGGATGGATTTCAAGAAAATTCTGCTATGAATGGAAAAGTTAAGACCACCATTAGGAAATACATTCTTAATGTAGCACAGCTAACTAGTAATGCTTTAGCTCTTACCAAAAATATTTCCTCTTCTTAGCACCGTACATTGTAACTCCTTCAGCGCTTTCCTTTTCCCAATCTTGGGAAACAAAACAGAGTTTCTCTTCTATATTTTCTGCTTTCATCCGGGAAAAATTTGTGGATGCCAACATCTTTTTGACTGGCCAATCTAGGATTTGTAGAACATGGTGCACTATTAAAAAAAATTAATCATTTTAAGCGAGAATTGACACCTAGGTATCAGATTTACCCTTTTTTGAACCCAATTAGGTAATGATAAATGACATTTTTGGATCAAACTTTTACTAACTGAGAATAAATTTATTTAATATCACATAGTTTATAATATTGTAAACCATTTTTCATTATATCCGTGAAAATAAAATCAGTCCACTCAAAACAAATTTTTTTTTACCGGAAAACTCGCTGGAAAGCCGCATCAGAATCAGAAGGCAATCAATATATTGTATATGAATGTGAATTCAAATTGAAGCACAATTCCAAGAAAGCCCTATTGCCATGTTTGGGCCTCAGACACAAAGCCCAACATATTCACACTTGGATACCATACCATCGCGGCTCAATTGCAAATAATGGCCCAACTAATAATGAATCAAAGCTGGTTTGGAGCAATTCCAATGAAAATCCTCAGATTCTGTAACGTCAGAAAATATCAAATGAGCATTTTGTCATTATTTAGCCAATATTTAGTGGACAGCTGATAGGAAGATTCCTTTTGGTCTTGTACTTTTTATTTGGTTTCCTTCCCCTGCCTAGAGGAACTAAACAATTTTAATGTTTTTGTATGTCTTCAGAAAGCAAAAAAAATTTTGCGACTAAAATAATTGCTTAGAAAACTATATAAAAAATTTGTAAAACATGACAGAAGGTTCACAAGTTCATCTATCAGCAGATTTTTGTAATATAAAACATTGTAAGAGAATGAATTTTCCAATTAAAGTACTCCTTCCGTCTTATTTTATATGGTATCATTTGACTTGACACAGTTATTAAGAAAAAAAAGATTTTTTTTTGAAATTTATGATCCAAAATAATTCTTATATATTTGTGTAGTTGTAAATCATTTCATTAAGCACGAAAAAAGAATTTTAAAGTTAAATTATTTTTAATCATAATAAGATTACTTTTTTTTTGACACCGACTAAAAATAAAAGGACGCGACATAAAAAATGAGACTGAGGGAGTATAAAATTTAATAAAACATGACTAACAAAGGGAAAGATAAACCTGTTTTGTTCACATGCGTTTAGAATTTTCACCATGAATGAGCACCAAACAAACACCAAAACCAAAAAAATGAGCTAAACAAAATAGGAGTAATTCCTTACCATAAAGTGTCCCTCAAGAAGCTTTCATCTTTTCCCATCGTAGGATTAATTATCCGGGGATAAGTTAACCCATCATGGATATGGGATAATTTATCCCATCATTATAGTATAAATGGTGGGATAAGTTATCCCAAACTTGGCAACCAAATAAGAAACAAAAATTTATCCCTTCACTATTTTTTTATCCCATCACTATTTATTTTTATTCCTTACACCAAACACCCCCTTAAAGAATTCATCAATCAATAGATCCTCTAGTATCCTGGATTCGCTTAGGAAGCAGTGTCCTTTACTTTTAGGAGAACAAAAAGCTTGAGATTTGTGTATTTTAGGGTGAATTTCAAGCATGTATGTCACATAATTACTACTTGTTTCACAAAAGTTATATAATTATTTTTTAGTCTCCTTATATATGTTTATTTATTCACTATACTAAAAATAACTTGTTTACTTTATGAAATTAAGAGATAATTATATACTTAGTTCCTAATTTACCTTTATTATTAATTATAATCATTTTCTTATTATATTTTTCAAGACAATGTATTTATTATATTTAAAGAGTGATTTGGATAAATTATACCTATCATTTACTGCTTTTTAATACCTGTGTCAAATCAATAGTGGACAACTATTGTTGTGCGGAGGGAGTATGTTGGTGTATATACCATAAATTATAGTAAATTGCAGTTGAAAAATAAAATGACAAAAATGAATAAACAAATCATTCAGGTTGAGTCGCGAATATCTCTCTTTCTCTATAAGGAGATTCGAGTTCATTGCAACATATAATCTACACAGATCCACCTGTATAACTCTTGACTTGTCTCCTCCAGAATACAATGGCCCAATAACGTCGTATGACTAAAATAACACCAGATGAACTGAAGAGCCCAAAGCTCCACCACAAAAACACCTTAATTCAATATATAATCACTCTCTTTTGTATAGTGAAGTGGTTGAAGATTTATAATATTTTTCTCTATCTCAACTCCACTACACTAACCCTAATATTAACACAATATAATACTTCTCATTTTTCTTAACTCTATATTTTCTTGTTCACAATATAATGTAGGACATCACTACTTATAGGAGGGAAATTCTTCCTTGTTGTCACAATCCAAGCTAGGCCTTGGGTGAGACAAGGCGAATGATCCCAAAAGAATCTCAAACAAGGCTCTTAGCATTCATTCAAGCATTCATAGGTAAAAAATATAAATATAAGCGGAAAGTAAGGGTAATGAGACTAAGGGAAAGACATGAACCAAGAGTAACTTATAACATCACAAGAATCATACATACATGTGTCCAACAATACCACTACATCACAGAGTAGGTGGAGGCTAAGACATGTTCCTAGCTCACCCTCAAGGATAATACGAGATAAAAAGCTTTAAAATCTTAAACATAAGGAAAAGCTAGATAGAGGTAGGTTTGTCCTTGAATCATGAGGTCATGTCTTCATGTAACACCCACATGTTGAAAAGACTGATAATTGAAAAAGTGCAAGGAATTTTGAACTGGGATGACTATGCGAGCCTATCTATGACTCATGGATTGAACCACGGGTCATAGATAGGTTTGTGGTCTAGGTCCTGAAGTTGATAAAATTTTTGGGTTACTGAAAGTCATTGTACGAAGGACTCTACAAGTTTTACTTTTGATTACAACTCGTAGATTGAATCATAAATGGGACCCTAAAGGATTAATTTTTTTTATAAGTCTGGGAGGTTTCTACGAAGGAATCTACGGTCCGTAAAAAGAATTATGGTGTGGCTTTGAAGGTGCAAATTCCAATAGCTAAGAATTTGTGCCACTAAAAGTACGATGACCAAGTATGACTCGTACTTCATTCTACGACCCGTAAATAGTGACTCGTATATGGGTCAAATAGCTTTTAAATGAAGAGTATTTTTGGTCATTTTCGATCTGTTTAACTCCTAAACTATGTCATTTGGACTCTCCTAACTAACCTAACTTACTAAATTCCTATAAAACCTATTCCTAATTTATTCTAACTCATTCACTTTCAAAACTTCTCCCAAATTCTCAAATTTTCTCTCTCTAAGCAAGGACTCCATTGGAGCTAGGGTTTCAAGTATTGCTAAGGATTCAAGGTCTATTCATCTCAATTCCTAAGATTTTTCATTTGAGGTATGTAGAGCTTCATTCATGGAGTCGATTCATCCATGACGCTCAACTTGAATCTCTCTTTTTCTCAAAGTTAAGTATGAATCTCTATGGATTTTTATGATTTTATTTCAAATGACTAGATTATGATTATTACATAATTATTATACCTAATTATGCATGCATTGTAAAGAATTATATGATGTCTATGATTTTCAAGTGAATTAATGTGATTTCAAGTATATGATTATTAGGGCTTGTCGGATTGATGTGAGTTCCTTTACTAATAATTTAAATTGATTTCAATTACATGATTCCTACATAATTTGCATGTAATTGCATGATTTTAGCTCAATTCCTCATGAATCCACACATCGCCCTAATTTTCTATGAGAAAGTTATAATTTTCATGAATATGATTCTAAGTATGTGTCACGACCCGAGCCTAGGGTTTAGGTGCAACACGACGAATGAAAAACCTAAAGGTAACCCAAACAAGTCTCTTAGAATATCCTTTGTACATCCTTGGTTGCAGAATATAAAACAAGCATCAACAAGCATACGCTATGGGGATAGATAGGGAAAAGGAATTTACATGATCACATAGCAAGCAATACCAAGGAGAGGGTAAGTATGACTCAAACTATGGAGAAGTAGGGAGTTAGAAAGATCAACTCTATTTCATCAACATCAACAACATCAAATAACATTACATAGGGGATAAAGACTAAAGGACAAGTCTCCATAAAAGCTCAATATCTCATGATAGGTACATAACATAAGTAGCCAACAACACCTATAAAATGCGAGTAGGATGGGGGCCAAGACATGTCCGGACTTATCCTCAAAATAAAAATTAAAGTAATAGCGTCTCAACATAAACAAGAAAGAAAATCAGATATTATCCTCGGAATAGAGGACTCATCATAATCAACTATCTTCAAGAACCAAGATAGCCACGTGAAGGAGGATGAGAAAGTGTTACATGGTTATATTATGTAGGCAAAAAGCATGCATTAGTACTTGGAATATAATAGTATGTAGGATGCAATTTAACAATAGATAATAAGATTCATAAGCAAGATGCATAATCATATACAATAGAATATAAGCTCAACATGACATGTATGAGAATGCTTAAATGGAAACTTGCATGAAAAATAATACATAGCTTCTTTATATCATACTTATGTGGGAGAAGACCATAACCGACATATGATACCAAGTGAGCTACTACTTGTAATCCAATGAACTCGTTTCATTGGGAAAAGGCCAATGAACTCTTTCCATTGGTATAAGGAGAATTTACTTGCCAAGGTAGAACTCCATAAACTTCACAATTGCATATTCAATAAACATCATGACTTACGTGGATCCACTGGCCTAGCTTAGCCTACAAGGGCTTCTTTGGTGGCACATAGTTAATGAGACAAAGGATTGCTACTAGGATTCCCTTACCAAATCCCACTACAATGCCCCATTCAGTGCTAAGTCATTTCCACAAAATACATTTGAAAACATATGCATAATCATAGTTATTTATAAACTTAAAGAATAACTTCATAATCATCATATATAAAGAGTAGCTCATCTTAACTTGAGATCCAATATGTGAGAATTGTCCTTATAACTAGGGATCTATCTTTTGGTGAGAATTGTTCGTTCACCATCTTTAACATTCACAAGAGGGATTCAAACATCTTAGCTTTAACTTTCATAAGCTTTCATAACTTGTAATTGAACCCTCATCTTTAGAGATTATACTGTCTTAGAAAACTTGATATGATAATTGATGGGCTCATGCATGTAAGCCTTAAATCATGTAAATCAAGAGGAATTATACATCAATGTAATGAACACTATCAACTTAAACCATTCTTAAACAACCTACCACAATCATACATATCATCTTTCAAAACTAGATATAAAAACATGAATTTCATCTCATAAAATTATTAACTTTGTAATAACTCATGGTATCATAACTTTCATAGTTTTAAATCTCATAAAATAGGTCATTATAGAAAACTCTTAAAATCAACTCATGCGATTTCATGCAATAGATGAAGAATCTTGACATAACTCATGCTTAAGAACCCATAAGAAATTAACATCGAAACTTGAAGGATTAAGTAAAATAGGTTTTGGGACTCCATGGGTGGAAGTATCCATGAATGAATTAACCTACATACCTTTTAAACCTTGAAATTTGAAGAATAAGACTTGAAGAACCTTGAGACATCCTTTTGGAAGCTTTGTCTTCAATGGAGGAAGCTTGATTCCCAAGAAATTGAAAGAACTTGATGGAGGATGTTTCGAGAGAAGTTTTGGGAGGATTTGAGAGTGTTTATAGAGAGATTTAGGTCTAAAAATAAGAGACTTTTTAAGTATTTACGTATACAAAGGTGTTGGGCTAAGTCCCAACCAACTTCACTTAATCCTGGAGAAGTTCATAAAAACTTACATAGTGCGGGAGCATAGGCGCGTCGCGCCCTTGGTCCCCAACTGTGTAATTTCTTGTGAACTTTAATTTTTCCCCTATTTTTGCGTAAGAATGAGTTTAGGACACCTTTGTACTATGAGGGAACAAGTGGGCAACACAGACCTATCACACACATTTCTGTTTTGCGCAATTTCATGCAAAAAATTATTTTTTGATACGGGTGACCTTAAAATCGAAGGTGACCCTTATCTTACACAATTTTGCCTCCTGAAAAATAATAAAAAAGTTGAATTTGTGAAATAACGCACAAATTTTAAGATATTTAAGAAATACATCATAGGGTCTTTCTGAGTCACTTTGGGAGGTGTTACAATATCTCCTCCTTGAGAATATTCATCCCCGAATGTCATGAAACTATTCTTGAGAGGAATAACAAGATACTTTTCAGCCCTAAAATAAATTCATTCATCCAACTTAAACATTATTTTCTCGAAAACTTCAAACTTATGCATCAAAATTCCATTAAACAAGCTACCATGAGTATGAATGCATGCAACTTGACTCTAAGGGCTGAAACTCATAACTTGACATCTTGAACATGATCATCTTATTATCTTAGGCTTGAGAGGAGTGGAAAAAATAGGGATATCATTTTATCATGTCCGCTTTCGCTTTCCAAGTCGGACTTTCGACTTGTTGGTTCTTCTAAAGGACCTAAACGAACACTATATCTTTGTTCATCAATTTCTTTACTTGCCTATCTAATATTTCCATCAGAACTTCCTCATATGTCAAATTCTCCTCAACCCTCACATCTTCTAATGGGACTATGAAACTTGGATCTCCCATGAACTTTCTCAACATTAACACATGGAAATACAGATGAATTGCATTCAGCTCCAATGGAAACCCTAACTCATATGCCACCTTACCAACCCTTCTCACGACCTTATAACGCCCTATCTACCTAGGGATCAACTTCCCCTTCTTGCCAAATCAGACAACAACCTTCATGGGTGACGCTTTTAAGCAAAGTCAAGATTGGAGCCAAAGTCAAACGATCCTTCAAAGTTTGGTAGATCTTCTCACACTCGTCCATTCACAAATATTTCACTTTATTTTGGGTCAACTTAGTCAATGAGAAAAAAATGGAGGAGAACCCTTCAACAAATCTTCTATAATACCCTGATAGGCCCAAAAAGCTCCTAATGTTTGTAAGGGTCAATGGACTTGGCCAATTTCTCACTGCTTCTATCTTCTTAGGGTCAACTTTTATCCCATCGCCAGACACAACATGCTCAATAAATGCAACCTCCTTCAACCAGAAAGTCCCTCGAGAGTTCAAGCCAAAGCTGAGACCAAGTGTGGTCTCACAGACAGGCTCATGGTCAGTGATCTAGTTCACGATCACTGGGTGGCTTCCATGAGGCCCTATGTTCTGTGATCTAGTTCGTCTCATTAATGGTTAATTCATAATTTAGTTTAATCCTATGCCTATTTTAGACTTTCTAAGGTCTTCTAACTCCCCTAAATCAAACCCTAATCCCCTCTAATTCATTCTATCACTCCCCAAGCCTCACCAAAATTCTCTCAATCCTCTTGACTTCCATTGATGAAAGCTTGAAGAAATTTGGGGAAAATCATCCTTGTTGCAAAATCATCCAATTTCTTGGCTAATCTTAAGGTATGTGGGATTGATTCATAGATTCCCTTTCATCCATAAAGATCCAAGAACCCTCTTCTATAAATTATAAATTTAAGCTTTCTTTAATGTTGGGTTCTTTAAATTTTGATATATTTAATTGAATTGAGTGGTGGTCTGTAGAAATTAGGTGATTTAAAGTTGATTTAAGTCAGATTCTATGAAGTTTTATTTGAATTGATGAAGGTCAAATTATGCATGTCCTCTTACTCTTGAACTGTGCATGGGTAGTGTTTTGGTGATGATTTAAATGTTGATTTAACATGATTTTCTTATGAAATACTCTTGAATTGAATTTAAAGTATGAATTCTAGTACCCATGCTATTCTCATTATCACTCATGGCATTGCATGCATGATCATG
>JBCEWC010005562.1:0-24704 GCA_038996855.1 Solanum aculeatissimum
ATAGAGAGGATTTTGGTATTGGTAGTCTTGGTGGAGAATTTGTGGTGCATTTAGTGGAGGTGATGGGTGAAATTCATGATAAGAAGCATTTGATGCATTTAGGAATGGAGTTTGGTATTGGACTTGGTTTTCCACAAAAGGAAGATTCTCTTGTGGATGGTGATAGGGTTGTGGGTTTGGGTGTGGTGTAGCTTGTCTTGTATTGTTTAAATTGTTATTCGTTTGGAAAGTGGGGTGTTGGTAGCTTCGAGTTCGGCTTTGCGGAGGAAGACATAGATTATGGGCTTGTCCTAGGGTAATGGTGGTGGAATGCATCGATGCCCTCCTTATCTCCTCATTTTCGGGTAGAATTATTTTCCCTCGATTCTCATTCTCCACCCGTACCAACCTTTCCTCCATACCTCCCATTCTTCCATTCATTTTCGCTATTTTCTTGGAGATATAGGAAAAAGTTTCCATGATGTTCTCTGAACCTTCCCCAATTGGACTTGTATTATACATGATACCTACAATACTCAATAAACATGATTAGTAGCAAAAGCCTCACGTCACTCGTATGTAACTCTCAACAAACCTTCTATGGCGCCGTCTCAAAATTGATAGTGAACTAGCTCCGCTCAATCAATTCAAGGTCACCTATCCTTAGTAAAGGAGTAGATTCTTATGACTCTTGAAAGAAGGATGACTCAAACAATCCTTAGGAACATGAATAAAAGGAGCAGACTAGAAGAAAGAGGCACAAGAAAAATCAGACTTAAAAAAAACTAAGTAATAAAAGTAGAAGAAATTACTTCGTGTTACCTAATTTGAAGAATCAAGGAAATGATTTAATGTTTAGAAACTAGTTAAAAATTAATTAAAGATGTTAATTAGTTATTAAATAGTTGAAGAATGTAAACAAATGAGTTACAAAGAAGAAGAATTGAGTTTGGACACTTAGAAATATTTTTGAAGCGTTAGGTGTTCATGACTTGAAGGGGGGGGGGGGAGGGGGTTGATATGATGATTAAAACTAATTAACAAGTAGTTAAATATGTCAATTTCCTGCTAAATAGTTGAAAAATCGAAGCACAAAAAATTTAAAAAAAGAATCATGTCATTTGAACACTTAGAAAAACTTTTATGCCCAAAAAATCTCCCATACTTATATGGATTTTGGGGTGTTTGGTAACGTTCAACTATCTGAAAGTGACCTACATGTGCCACGTGGTGTGTCTGGAGTTTACTGGGCGCTGAGTCACTGCTAAGCGCTGAGTTGGCGCTGACTGGCACTGTTGTGGCGTTGGGTTGGCGCTGAAGTGAAAATTATTATTTTTTTTTTGAAATTTTTCATGTATTTATTTTTTTATTAAATTTTTACTAAAGGGACAACAAACACCTTTGACCAACTTTGACTTGAGAAAAGTAGATTAAATGTACCTTTTGGTCTTCTCTTCTTCAAGAACAGCTGGAACACCAAAAACACACACTAAATCCCAACACCTTCAAATCAACTCGGAATTTGCTCAAAATTTAAGAGTAGCTCCCCCTTGACATAGACAACAAATCCCAATGATCATTAACCTTCAATTTCTTCTCAATCAAAATATCCACTTTCAAGATTCTAAATGTTTGAATGCTCAAAACCATTCAATGATAACTTCACTTTCACCACTTCAAATTGAATGAAATTTGAGATTTAGGATCTAAAAACACTAGTGAACAAAAATCTAGTGTCAAAAAATAAAAATCAAATAAAATTAACTTTGTTTCTTTTTTTTTTGGGATTTTTGTGTGGATCAAAATTCTAAGACCTAGATTTGTGAAAACAAACCTAAACCTAAGCTTTGATACCAAATGATAAGGATCAACAAGAAAGGAAAGAAAAGGGAACAAATAACATGATATGTAGATTAAATTCAAGTTATTGAAATTATGGGCAATAAGGGACTAAAACCCTCACCTCCCAATTGACTTCAACAACCCAAATAAAATCCTAGCAAGATAAATTAAAGGAAAACCAAAAACCACAAATGGGTAACACTTTAATTAATCAAACAAATAAGTCAACTAACAATTTCAAGAGTTTACCCTATTACTCACTAAGAAGATACTACAATTTGAGGATTCAATATTCAACATATTTTAAGTCTTCCAAATGATAAAATATGACTATTTATACTAAGTAAATAAAAGAAGACATTCTCTTTACAATGTTACCCTTAATAAGAAAGGCCTTGTTTGGTTGCTTTTTTTTTTCAAATCCTTGAATTCAAGTAATTACCATTTGCACACATGGCCTCTTTTCTTCCTTTTCCTCACTTTGATAGATTTTCCATACATTGTAAGCCTTTCCTTGGTGACCCTCAAGATCCTCTAATGCTTTCTTTTTCATGAACATTGCTTGTAGGTCTTGGAGATCTTTTGCTTGACTCCTTGTGAATGGTCTTGAGGGGTACATGCCACTCATGTTGGTGCCGTCTATGCTTTGCATGCTATCACTCCTACTCATAGGTGTGGTACATTTCACACCCATGAATAAAACTCTACTTGATGCGGTATGTTGGACTTCGAGGATCATTTTAAAATGTTAGTGCTCTGATACTAAGCTTGTTACGACCCAAGCCTAGGAGTGACATGGCGAATGGGAACCCAAGGGTAACTCAAACAAGCCTCGTAGCATCCATTGACATGTCATTAGTTTTGAAGCGTATTTCAAACATTATTAAGTGATACTAGGGGATAGGGGTACTGGGACTCAAGATATGGGATAAGGGAGCATGTGACTCATTATCACACAATCACATTAAATAAATCTAAGGGAAGAGATCATATTACTCAAGCTATGGGAGTAGGGTCTTAGGAATTCCACCATCTCTTCATCACATCATCATAACATCAGTATAAGATAAGACATAAGAATAGCCTCTATAAGCATCAAACATATCAAGCTCGTACATAGAGTTTTATGACATCCAACAATGCCTCTAAGTCATAGATATGATGGGGGTCAAGATATGTCCCAATCTCACCCTCAAATTAAAGACATAATAAAATAATAACATAGAAAAGCTAGATAGAAGGTGGGTCTTGTCCCTAGAATAAAGAACTCACCACAAGTAAACTTCCACAAGTCAAATCTAACAGTGAAAAGGTTGATGAGGAAAGTATCTAGTCCCTACATGGGTAGATCATGTAGGAAAAAAATATGCATTAGTATATTTGAATGTACTAAGAATGCAAGCATGCTATGTATATGAGCATGATAACCTACATTTCAATATTAGATGACAAGGTCACATATATATAGAAAGAAGTATATAGGAAAGAATGTAATAAAAATATGCCTTAAATCTATGATGCATGAATGCCATAATACTTAAACATAGCAGAGATGAGACCTCAACCGACATGTAAGACCATGTGAGTTATTACATGAAATCCTGATGTTGCCTCTACACTAGAGAAAGAGTAGACTACTTGCCAAAGGTAGCCTATACCTTCACCTTAGGGCCTTGCCCATTTAGGTGGGTGGTGGTACATACGTACATCATCATCATCATCCTTAAAAGGGCATAAACATGAACCTATAGTGGCACGTAATTATGAGAAATGTAGGTTTTATATAAGGACCCTTGGGGATAGTCCCCAACCTCCAATCTTATTCGGTGCTAAGTCATCATCCCACAAGAATACATATACATATACATGATTGAAATAGGAGAATAAGTATTTTCAAATCATAATCATACATACTTGGGCTTCAGAGCCAAATCATACTTCAGAATCATGTATACTTAGGCTTAAAAGTTACATCATACTTCATAATCATGCATACTTGATCTTAAACCCAAATCATACTTTAATCTATGATTACATACATAGGAATAACTCATTCATACTTGTAAATGATGGTGTATACATACCCATAATTTCTTAAAGACATATCATAGACATTATGTCATCACATTTCATGTCATAGCCATACTTTCCTTGAAATCATATTCATAATTATAATTTGGTAATAACCCACATCATAAATCTCAGGAAAATCTTTGTTCATTCAGGCTTATGCCATGAGGAATGAGATAATAGCATGGGTACATGAAATTCATACTTAAAATATCATAATTAGATGAAATCATACTTAATTCACAAAGAAATCAACAGTTGAAACATACTTGAAATTACCCATGCATAAATTCATCCTAAAAAGGGACATGCATATTCAATTCTCATAAAATCCATGTAAATTGTCATAATAAGACTTAAATCATGATAAAATCATCAATTGAAATCAACCCATAACTTAATTTCATCAAATTAAAGCTAAATCACAAAACCCACTTGCAAAGCCTACTTAGAAATCATGAAATTAAGAAATAGAATTTGGGGCTTCGTGATTGAATGAGAATCATGAATGGAGCCACGCATACCTTGAAGAAATTAGAAAGATTAATATGAATTAGACTTGAGCTTGATTCACCCTTTAATCCCTTGTCTTGAATCTTCAAAGCTTGGCTTGAATGGAGTTCATGAACTTGAATTCTGTAGTTTTGTGTTGGAATTTTTAAAATGAGGTGTATTGAATGAATAAAGTCTGATTTAAGGGTTTTAGGATAGGCATAAAAGTCATAAAGACCTTTGAAGTGAACCAAATTACCATAGATCCTTAATGAAATAGAATAAAAAAAATAAGCCAGACCCTTGCATGATGGGCTTCACGGCTCGTGAAGCCTGTCATGAAGGCCCCCCAAGATATGAGATAGTGATTTTTCTCAAGTCCAAATACCTAAGGACACCTTCACGGACCACACCACGATCTGTGGTGGCTTCCACAAGCTGTGATGGTGCCCGTGGTGGCTCATTTTGGCTAATCAAATAAGTCCAAGGCCAAGGCCTTTTCCATGATCACTTTCACGGTCAGTGGAGGGGTCCATGAGTTTTGAAGTGATCTGTGGAGAGTCACTTGGTTTGGAAAGCCATCAACTCATTCAAGAAGCGAAGGAAATTGCCCATGCCACCTCCATGACCACTTTCACAGTCCTTGAAGGACTTTACGAGTCATAAAGGTGTCCCTGGAAGGGCACTTTGTTAAAAACTAGAGGAAATAATTTTTCAAGCAACGTAGTACCCTTCCAAACCAACAAGAAATAGTCCAGGGTTCTTACAAGAAACCCCTCGACAAACTTCTTATAGTACCTTTATAAACCAACAAAACTCTTGACCTTAGTGACAGAAGTAGGCCTATGCTTGCAAAAATAGCCTCAATCTTAACTGGATCTACCATAATGCTATTTTTGGACACCACATGCCCTAGGAATGTCACAAACGTAAGCTAGAACTAATATTTTGAAAATTTAGCAAGCAACCTGTGATCTCCTAATGTCTATAGCACTATCCATAGATGTTGGGCATGCTGTTTTTGGCTCCGTGAATACACCAGAATATCATCTATGAAAATGGTAATAAATAAGTCAAAGTATCACCTGAATACGTGAGTCATCAGATTCATAAATGTAGCAGGGGCATTAGTTAACCCATAAGCATACCTAAGAACTCATAATGGCCATAATGGGTTCAAAATGCAGTTTTTGGAATATCCTCCACTTTGGTCCTCAACTAAGGGTAACCCTATTCAAATCTATCATAAAAAACACTGCAGCTTCTTATAACTGGTAAAACAAATCATCAATGCGAGGCAGAGAATAATAATTTTTCACTATCACCTTATTCAACTGCCTATCATAAATACACATCAAAAGAGTCCCGCCCTTCTTTTTAACAAACAAATCATGGGCTCCCCATAGAGAAACACTATGAAAACCAGGTCCAAAAGACCTTGAAGCTGAACACTTAGCTCTTAAATCTCAAAAGGGGCCATCTAGTATGAAGGAATAGATATTGGCTTAGTGCCCGACTCAACCTGTAATGACCCGAAAATCTTAAAAAACTCCTTATGGTTGGTCTTGTATGATGTTATAATGGTCATGCTTGAATTTTGGTAGCCATGGGGTGAGCTTAAGTGACCGAATGCAAAACAGATCATTTGGTGGCCTAGAGAGGCCGTTTGAGCAGTATATTTTGAGGAAATATAACTTTTGATGCGAGTTGAAACGTGTGGGATACTATATATCAAATTGAATATGTTTGACTCAACTTCACAATTCAACTGGTTTCACTCAATTCAGGGTTTGTACGAGGAAGTTATGGCCAAAGCAGTGAGACTTCCCGTAATTTAGAAGACACTGGAAATAGGCCATGGAAATGGCCCAAGTATAGGACCACGGACCGTGTGAGGGTCCAAGGTGCGTGTGGCGATGCGTGTGATGGTACAGTAAGCTCAGGCTGGTCAGGACCCACCCGATAGACTATGTGAAGTCCCATAGACCACCCCACGGTCCGTGAGACCTCAAATGGCCCGTTTTGTGGTCCGTCAAGTGAGGCAGTGGCTTGGAAAAAGTTGTGGGTTGTTTTTTGGGCCAAGTGTGGCTACACGGACCAGTACACAGTCCGTGTGAAGCCATATGACCCATGATCCCCTTCGTAAAGTGACCCAGAAAGTCCCCGAGAGTTCGAGCCAAAGACGAGACCAAGGCATGGTACACGGATAGGTACACGATCCATGTACCAATGGATGGCACCTATAGATCCACCGTGTGACACTTTTTTCTAGTTAATTGTCCGTTTCATTAATGGTTAATTCATAATTTTATTAATCCCTATGCCTCTTTTTGACTTTCTAAGATCCCCTAAACCCCCTTAACCTAACCCTAACCCCTTTTAATCCATTCTAAGGCTCCTCATTAGTCTTTGAAAATTCCTAAACTCTCTTGACCTCCATTGTTGAAAGCTTGAAGAAATTTTGGGGAAGACAATCCTTGCTTTCTTGATTCTTCAATTCCTTTGGTCTATTGAAGGTATGTGGGTTTTGATTCAAGGATTTTCTTTCATCCTTGAAGACCCAACAGCTCTACTCTTTAATTTTGATTTTAAGATTCTTTAAGTTATGGGTTCTTTAAATTTTGAAATATTTAGTTGATTGGGCTTATGTGCTGTAGATTTTAGGTGATTTAATCATGATTGGAGTTTGAATATTATGAATGTTCATGAAAATTCTTGAAGGATCAATGTGCATGTCCCTTTTGATTTAATTATGCTTGGGTAACTTGCATTATGCTTTAAAGATGGAATTTCTCATGATTTATGTGAATTACCTTTTAAATTGTGAAATTTAAGTTTGAATTTTATTACCCATGTTCTCGTTCCTCATTCATGGAATATACATTGAAGATTGTTATGATGAAACTCTTGATGAAATTCTTATTTTGAAATGATATGTTAAGGCTTGTGATCACATAGTCTCTCCCTTATGGCTCTTTGAGAATCTTGGGTGCTTGCACCACTTTGACATGTTTGAATGCTTGATATGATAAGCTATGTAGATGGGCTACTCTATTTACATTGACATGGAATGAATATGAAAATGTTTTGGAAACTCTTGATGGCCTTGGGCCTAAGCATAAGTATGGTTTGATCAATGATTTTGGTTTTGACTAATGATGCATGATTTGAAAAGAATATAAGTCTTCCGATTTGAAGTTGCATGTATATATATGTATTCCCGTAGGATGAGATTTAGTACAAAGGGATTGGAGTCGGGGTGGGCTATCTCCATAGGGTCCATACTCCTTTCTGTCAAACCATGTGCCAACATGGGATTTCTCCCTATATCGGATAACTTGTATGTTTCCCTTTGTTTAAAGGTGACTAGGGTACTACTTGGCAAGTAGTCCGGATCCGAGTAGTATCTCGCTCGGGTCTCCTCTATTGTTGGTTGAGGTTACATCCCAGCTATATTATGATCCTAGGATTACATCTCATGCATAGCATATTGTTATATTACTCTTTTGCTACGTGAAATCCTTTCGTACCACTTGTTCCCTTGTCATGTATCTTGTTCATACTATAATTATTGTATGCATTCCATGCCCGCATACTTAGTACATATTATGTGCTAACCCATATTCTTTGTCTATATGTTCTAACCATATAGGGACCGGAGATGACTTTCACATTCTACCGGACGACGCTTGATCATTGTTGAAGACCTTGCTAGTGGTGAGCCCTTTTGTTCAAGGGCAATAGCCACCTTCTATCTACCTACTTTTATTATGTCATCTACTTTAATCATGTATTTATGGTGAGCCTTAAACTATGTCGAGGCCCCTCTTTATCTATGTTAAGGCTTGTTGGACAAATCTAAACTCTTGTACGTTGACTTTTTATGTTGAATAGTATGCTTATGGAAGTTATGCTTATTAGCCTTGATTGTGAGAATTGTTATCAATTATATTTATGGCTTAAATATTAGGAATAGTGATTGACTATGTGCTTATGTGGCCCCATAGCTTGAGTCCTAATTACCCATCCCCTGAGAGATAATTGTTATGTGCTATGTGAATCCATGTTTATCCCATTCCCGATAATATCCCCATAGCTTGAGTTCATAGCCACAATTCCCTTAGAGCTTATGTGTTATGTGTTTAGCTTCCGTGCTTCCGAACCGATGATGTGTGTAATGATGCTATGATGGCTTGATCGAGGACTTTTGGGTTCTCCTTTGCCATGTCACATCTAGACACTTATCCATGTCATGAAAAAAATGGTATCAGAGCCCTAGGTTTGTAATTATCTTCGGAGTCCAACATGCCACGTCACGTAGAGTCTTGTTCATGGGTGTGATGCGCGCCATGTCCATGAACAAGAGGCTATGATGACATTTTAGGAATTGCCTCATTTCATTTCTTCCTTATGTCTTGCCATGAGATCTTATGATGACTCTTTCTAAATTTTGGTATTTTATCTCTCTTTCAGAAAATGCCTCCTAGAAGAGCTCCCTTTCCCTATCAGGCTCTCGAAGTTGAGGAATTAGCTCCTCGGGCACCGATTGAGGAATAAGTGTCCCATGCTGAGTTCAGGAATGTCGTCTTTATGTTGGCCCATGCCGTGGACAACAAAGCTCGTCCTGTCAACCCGATGAATATGGGTACTCCGGCCTTAAGGGTGAAAGACTTCACCCGTATGAACCCTCCGAAATTTTATGACTCTAAGGTTGATGAGGATGCCCAAGAGTTCGTTAACGAACTTACTAAAGTGTTATAAATTATGGGTGTGAGTTCGGAGGAGAAGGCGGAGTTGGAGGCTTACCAACTCAAGGATGTGGCACAAGTATGGTATAATCAATGGCTTGTTGAGAGGGTAATGGATTTCAAGGCTGGATGGGAGGCATTCAGGATAGCCTTCCTTGATCGGTTCTTCTCACTTGAGCTTAGAGAGGCTAAAATGGTTATGTTTGTTAATCTCCGACAAGGTAGTGTGACAGTGAGGGACTATGCCCTCAAGTTTACAAAATTCTCCAACTATGCTCCTACGCTTGTCTCGGATCCCCGTGCAAGAATGCATAAGTTCATCTCGGGTGTATAATATTTGGTTGTGAAGGAGTGCCGAACGACTATGCTTATTAAGGAGATGGATATCTCAAGGCTTATGACTTATGCCGAACAAATTGAGGGCAAAAAGTTGAAAGAGAAAAGGGTGCATGAGGCTAAGAGGGCCCGGTTTGATGGTGGGTTCTCAAATGTCAAGGGTGGTGGTTTTAGTCGTTTACAACAAGGACAAGGTTCTAACATGAGGCTTGCTACTAAGGTGCCTCCTCCTAAGGCACCGGTTGGGGTTGGTCTCCGATTTTCTCCTTGTGGCCATTGCAGAAAACTTCATGTGGGAGATTGTAGAAAGATTTCGGGTGCTTGCTTCAGATGTGGTGGCTTGGACCACAAAGTCTCAAATTGTCCAAAGAATGTGAAGAAGGACCAAGTGGCTCCCAATGGTCAAGGGCCGCCAAAGGCTTCGGTTGGTGTTGCTCCAAGGAAAACCAGTTCTATGCTCTCCATGCTCGCCAAGAAGTGGAGGAAGCTCTGGATGTCATCACGGGTATGTTGAAAATCTTTAACTTTAATGCTTATGCTTTAGTTGATCCGGGTACAATTTTATCTTTTGTGACTCCTTTGTTAGCTATTAAATTTTATGTGAGTTCCGAGACCTTGAGGGAACCTTATTCGGTGTATACTTCCGTGGTGATTCTATTGTGGCCCGGAATGTGTATAGGGGTTGTCCCATCTTGGTGTTGCATAAAGTGTTCCGCGGTGATCTTGTAGAACTTGAAATGTATGATTTTGATGTCATTCTTGGGATGGATTGGTTGTATGCATCATATGCCTCTATTGATTGTAGAACTAGGCGGGTCAAGTTACAAGTCCCTAATGAACCGGTGTTATAATGGAAGGGTGGCAATTCCATAATTAAAGGTAGATTTATTTCCTACCTTAAGGCCCGGAGAATGATTGGGAAAGGGTGTATCTATCATATTGTTTGGGTTAAAGATGTGAAAGGTGAATCCCCTAGGCTTGAATCAGTTCCGGTGGTAAAAGAGTTCACCGATGTGTTTCGTGAGGATTTTCCCGGCATCCCTTCTGATAGAGAAGTGGATTTTGGTATAGACCTTCTTCTTGATACTCAACGCATTTCCATTCCCCCATATCGTATGGATCCATCGGAGTTAAAAGATTTGAAAGACCAATTGAAGGATTTGTTGGAGAAAGGGTATGTTAGACCTAGCATTTCGCCTTGGGTGCTCCAATGTTATTTATGAGGAAAAAGGATAGGTTCTCTCCAAATGTGTATTGATTATAGGAAATTAAACAAGGTGACCATTAAAAATAGGTACCCGTTGCCTAAGATTGATGATTTGTTTGACCAACTTCAAGGGGCTACTCACTTCTCCAAAATAGATCTACATTCGGGTTATCACCAATGGAAAGTAAGGGAGTATGATAATCCCAAGACAGCTTTCCAGGCTTGTTATGGTCATTTTGAATTTGTGGTGATGTATTTTGGGTTGACTAATGTTCCGGCGGTATTTATAGACCTCATGAATCGGGTGTTCAAGACATTCCTTGATAATTTTGTGGTGGTCTTTATTGATGATATCTTGATCTACTTCCGTAGTGAACAAGAGCATATGGGTCATTTGAGGTTGGCTCTCCAAACTTTGAGAGAAAAGAAATTATATGCCAAATTTAGCAAGTGTGAGTTTTGGTTGGGAGAAGTTGCCTTCCTTGGTCATGTGGTGTCCGGTGATGGCATCAAGGTTGATCCTAAGAAAACCAAAGCGGTAAGGGATTCTCCTAGACCATTGACACCTTTGGATATTAGAAGTTTCCTTGGTTTGGATGGCTATTATAGATGGTTTGTTGAGGGGTTTTCATCTATAGCGTCTCCATTGACAAAATTAACTCAAAAGAAAACCAAGTTTGTGTTGTCTAATGAATGTGAGAAGAGCTTCCAAACTTTAAAGGATTGACTTACATCGGCTCCGTTATTGACTTTGCCAAAATAGTTTAGATAGGTTTGTGGTTTATTGTGATGCATCGCGTATTGGTTTGGGTTGTGTGCTTATGCAACATGCTAAGGTGATAGCCTATGCTTCTGGATAATTGAAGGTGCATGAACAAAATTATCTGGCTTATGATCTTAAATTAGCGGTAATAGTGTTTGATTTGAAAATTTGGCGTCATTATTTATATGGTGTTCATGTAGATGTCTTCACCGATCATAAAAGCTTGCAATATGTGTTCACCCAAAGTGATCTTAATTTGAGGCAAAGGAGATGGTTGAAACTTCTTAAAGATTATGACATGAGTGTTCTTTATCATCCTGGTAAGGCCATTATTGTGGCGGATGCTCTTAGTAGACTTTCGATGGGGAGCGTAGCACATGTGGATGAGTAAAAGAAGGAGGTTGCAAAGGATGTACACCATTTGGCTAGGTTGGGTGTGAGGTTGACCGAATCCGACAATGGTGGTATCTTTGTGCAAGGTGGATCCGAGTCTTCTTTGGTGATCAATGTTAAGGCTAAGCAAGGTCTAGATCCTTCTTTGGTGGAGTTGAAGAAGTTGATTGCTGATGGTAACATTGAGGTTTTCTCCCAAGGGGGAAATGGTGTGCTTAGGTACGAAGATCGTTTGTGTGTTTCAGATATTTATGGCTTAAGAAAGACTATCATGAAAGAGGCTCACAATTTACAATATTCTATTCATCCGGGATCTACCAAAATGCACTGAGATTTGAAAGAGTTATATTGGTGACCGGTATGAAGAAGGATATGGCTAAGTTTGTATCAGAGTGTCCTAATTGCCAACAAGTGAAGATAGAACATCAAAATCCCGGTGGCTTGACGCAAGATATTGAGATTCCTACTTGGCAGTGGGAAGATATCAATATGGACTTTGTGGTTGGGTTACCCCGTACTAGGGAAAAATTTGATTCCATATGGGTTGTTGTTGATAGAATGACTAAGTCAACTCACTTCCTACCTGTTAAGACTACCTATAGTGATGAAGAGTATGCCAAGGTATATATTCGGGAGTTGGTGAGGTTGCATGGTGTGCCAAGGTCTATCATATTGGATTGTAGGAGATGTAGATCTTCGGTTGGTTGGTTTGAAATTGGTGAGGCGTCCTTGTTAGAACCGAGTTTGGTTGTTGAGGCTATTGAAAAGGTGAAGTTGATTCAGGAAAGGTTGAAGATGTCCTAAAGCCATAAAAAGTCCTATTCAGATATTAGGAGGAAGGACCTTGAATTTCTTGTTCGTGATTGGGTATATGTGAAGGTGTCCCCCATGAAGGGTATAATGCATTTTGGCAAAAAGGGCAAGTTGAGCCCAAGGTACGTCGGACATTATGATATTGTGGAGCGGATTGGCAATGTAGCTTATAGGTTGGACTTGCCTTTGGATATGAGCTCTATTCATCCGGGTTTTCATGTATCCATGTTGAGGAAGTTGGTTGGTGACCCCAAGGCCATTGCACCTTTGGATGGTGTGACAATTGAAGAGAACTTGACTTATGAAGAAGTACCGGTTGAGATTTTGGATAGACAAGTGAAGTGGCTTCGCAATAAGGAGGTGTCTTTGGTCAATGTACTTTGGAGGAAACAAGATGTGGAGAATGCAACATGGGAAGCGGAGTTGGACATGATGGAGCGGTATCCTTACCTCTTCCAATCTACTCAAATCTAAGGTACTCGGTTCTATCCTTTAATTGTTCTAATTCTTTGTTTCTTGAGTTTCATGACATTGCATTCATTCATGAGTTCGAAAATGATGTTTTTGACATGCGTTTTGAAAGACTTTTGATATGATGCATGATATTTTGAGTTTTGGTTAGCAGGTCCCTTGTTTGTGATTTATGTCCTCAAGTTGTAGTCTTAGCTCATTCGAGGACGAATGTTCCCAAGGGGGAGATGATGTAACGACCCAAAATTTTTTGAAAACTCCTTATGTTTGGTCTTGTATGATGTTATACTGGTCATGGTTGAATTTGCGTAGCCATTGGTTGAGTGTAAGTGACCGAATGCAAAACGGATCATTTGGTGGCCTAGAGAGGTTGTTTGAGCAGTATACTTTGAGGAAACATAACTTTTGATGAGGGATTAATCGTTTGGACTACTACATATAAAATTGAAGCTCTTTATGTTATCTTCACAACGCAATTGGTTTCACTCAATTCAGAGTTCGTATGAGGAAGTTATGGCCAAAACAATGAGACTGCCCGTAATTCGGAAGAAGCTGTGAATAGGCCCTGAAAATGGCCCAAGGATAGGACCACGGATCGTGTGAAGGTACACGGTCCATGTGGGGGTTTGTGTGATGGTCCAGTGATCTCAGGGTGGTCAGGACCCACCCCATAGACCAAGTGAAGTCCCATGGACCACTCCACGGTCTGTGAGACCTCAAACGGCCTGTTAAGTGGTCCGTCAAGTTAGGCAGTGGCTTCGCCAAGGATGTGGGTTGGTTTCTGGTCCAAGTGTGGCTCCATGGACTAGTACACGGTCCGTGTGGAGCCACATGGCCCGTGACCCCCGTTCGTGAAGTGATCCAGAAAGTCCCCAAGAGTTTGCCGAATACGAGACCAAGGCATGGTACACGGACAGGTACACGGTCTGTGTACCACTAGACAGCACCTGTAGCTCCACCGTGTGACACCATTTTCCAGTTAAGTGTCCATTTCATTAATGATTAATTCATAATTTAATTAATACCTATGCCTCTTTTTGACTTTCTAAGGTCCCCTAAAACCCCTTAACCTAACCCTAACCTATTTACATCCATTCTAAGGCTCCTCATTACTCTTTGAAAATTCCTCAATTCTCTTGACATCCATTGTTGAAAGTTTGAAGAAATTTGGGGAAGAAAATCCTTGCTTGCTTGATTCTTCAATTTCTTTGGACTATTGAAAGTATGTGGGTTTTGATTCAAGGATTTTTTTTCATCCTTGAAGACCCAAGAACCCTACTCTTTAATTTTGATTTTAATATTCTTTAAGTTATAGGTTCTTTATATTTTGAAATATTTAGTTGATTGGGATTATGTGCTGTAGATTTTAGGTGATTTAATCTTGATTGGAGTTTGAATTTTATGAATGTTCATGGAAATTCTTGAAGGATCAATGTGCAAGTCCCTTTTAATTTAATTATGCACGGGTAACTTGTATTATGCTTTAAATATGGAATTTCTCATGATTTATGTTGAATTACCTTTTAAATTGTGAAATTTAAGTTTGAATTCCATTACCCATGTTCTTGTTCCTTATTCATGGCATATGCATTGAAGATTGTTATGATGACACTCTTGTTTTGAAATGATATGTTAAGGCTTGTGATCACATATTCTCTTCGTTATGGCTCTTTGAGCATCTTGGGTGCTTGCACCACTTTGACATATTTGAATGCTTGATATGATAAGCTATGTAGATGGGCTACTCTATTTGCATTGACATGGAATGATTATGAAAATGTTTTTGAAACTCTTGATGGCCTTGGGTCTAAGCATAAGTATGGTTTGATCAATGGTTTTGGTTTTGACTAATGATGCATGATTTGAAAAGAATGTAAGTCTTCCAATTTGAAATTGCATGTTTATATATGTATTCCCGTGGGATGCGACTTAGTACCGAGGGATTAGAGTCGGGGTGGGCTATCTCCATAGGGTCCATACTCCTTTCCATCAAACAATGTGCCAACATGGGATTTCTCCCTCTATGGGATGACTTGTATGTTTCCCCTTGTTTAAGGGTGACTAGGGTATTACTTGGCAAGTAGTCCGGATCCGGGTAGTAGCTCGCTCGGGTCTCCTCCATTGTCAGTTGAGGTTACATCCCCTCTATATTATGATCCTAGGATGGCATCTCATGCATCATGGCATAACATATTGTTATATTACTCTTTGGCTACAAGTATTCTTTTCGTACCACTTGTTTCCTTGTCATGTTTTTTGGTCATACTATAATTATCATATGCATTGCATGACTGCATACTTAGTACATATTATGTGCTAACCCATATTCATTGTCTACATGTTCTAACCATATAGGGACCGGAGACGACTTTCACATTCTACCGGACGATGCTTGATCATTGTTGAAGACCTTGCTAGTGGTGAGCCCTTTTGTTCAAGGGCAATAGCCACCTTCTATCTGCCTAGTTTTATTATGTCATTTACTTTAATCATGTATTGAGGGTAAGCCTCAAACTATGTCAAGGCCCCGCTTTATCTATGTAGAGGCTTGTTGGATAAATCTAAATTCTTGTATGTTGACTTGTTATGTTGAATAGTATACTTATGGAAGTTATGCTTATTAGCCTTGATTATGAGAATTATTATCGGTTATGCTTATGGCTTAAATGTTGGAAATTATGATTGACTATGTGCTTATGTGGAAAGTCCCATAATCCCGATGTGCCTCCATAGCTTGAGTCCTACTTACCCGTCCCCTTAGAGATTATTTTTATGTGCTATATGAATCCATGTTTATCCCATTCCCGGCAACATCCCTATAGCTTGAGTCCAAAGCCCTGATTCCCTTAGAGCTTATGTGTTATGTGTTTAGCTTCTGAATTGATGATGTGTGTAATGATGCTATGAAGGCTTGATCGAGGACTTTTGGGTTCTCTTTTGCCATGTCACATCTAGGCCCCTATCTGGGTCTTGACAAAGATGGTATCAGAGCCCTAGGTTTGTAATGATCCTCGGAGTTCAACATGTCGCATCAATTAGAGTCTTGTTCATGGAGATGAATGTAACAGGGGCATAAGTTGATCCACAAGCATATCCAAGAACTCATAATGGCCATAATGGGTTCAGAATGCAGGTTTTGGAATATCCTCCACATTGTTCCTCAACTGATGGTAACCCTATTCTAATCTATCATAAAAAACACTGCAGCTCCTTACAACTGGTAAAACAAATCATCAATGCGAGGTAGAGAATAATAATTTTTCACTATCATGTTATTCAACTACCTATCATAAATACACATCCAAAGAGTCTCGTCCTTCTTTTTAACAAACAAATCATGGGCTCCCCAGAGAGAAACACTAGGCCGTATGAAACCTAGGTCCAAAAGACCTTGAAGCTAAACACTAAGCTCTTTAATCTCAAAAGGGGCCATCTAGTATGAAGGAATAGATATTGGCTTAGTTCCCGACTCAACCTCTATAGCTAAATCAACATCCCTCTCTAGTGGAAACCAGGAAAATCAGTAGGAAAGACATTTGGGAACTCACAGACCATTGGAACTAACTCTAGAGTCAGCTCTCACATCACGAGCATGAGCCAAATATGCCAAACAATTAGGAGATAATGACTCACACCCAAACTACACTTCCAAATTAAGGTATAAGTAGTCGTTCAAATATAGAACCTAACAATGGTTAGGGTCTATCCCTTGAGGAATAAGGTCTAAACCTGGAATAATTATAAGCAATTGAGATGAAATCAGTGAGAGAAGAAACTAGGGTATTGTGAATGACATGCCTCCAAATTGCCCACCGACCATTTATATGGAAATTCTATAAGATCTTATGTGTTATCCTTATTCTACTATGATGCCGACCGACCAATGATGAATGACATGCCTCCAAATTTCTCATCATCTCCACCTTAGGAACACAATGAAGAATAATCCCATCCACACATACATGAAACAAAAATGAATCAGCCAAGAAAAACTTCTTCCCATCATACATAAACATACTATGTTTGTGAGAAGTCAAATCTGGTGGGACAATATCACTAACTAAGTAGTTCATATAATCAGTGAATCATGGTATCAAATCATGAGATTCTACCAATACTCTCTCATCGGGGAACAAATCATCAATCTCTACCTCATCGTTGAACTTTTCCATCACCTCATCCTCAAGTCTGGATAGGTGGTCTGTAACCTAATTTTCTGTCCCCGTCTACTAATCACCTCAAAGTCACACTCTTAGAGAAGAAGTACCCACTGAATCAACCTTGGTTTTGTGTCCTTTTTTTCCATCAAATACCTCAATGTTGAATGATCAGTATGTATAATGACTTTGGTTCCCAAAAGATATGATCTAAACTTCTCGAATGCAAAGACCACTACAAGTAACTCTTGCTTAGTAACAGGTAGTTTTTCTGTGCTACATTTAGGAATTTACTTCTATAGTAAATGGGATGTAGAATCATATCTAGAGCCACTATGATAGGCGTCGATATCAACTTCAGCTTCAATGTATGGGCTCAAACCTTGGAAGGCCTTAACGATGCTCAAAAATTGAGATTTCCACTATTTTGACCAAAATGCCGCTCTAGGGACACTTCCATCATTAGTGGTGAGGTCGGTGGAGTGGCCCTTGGCTTTTTCCATGGCATCTTATGGATTAAGGTAGGATTTTAGGCTTAGTGGCACTCCATGTCACCCCTATGGCTCGTGTTCCTTACAACGGCTCATGTGAGCAGATCGTGGTAGGTTCCCCAGTATTTAAGCCAAACGTTTCCTAAGAAAGCCTCCAGGGACCCTTATATGGGTTGGGAACCCTATCACGAGTCGTGGTGGGTGTCTTCGTGAAGGCTATGGCTAAAAAATTCTCAAAGTGTGGAAGTATCGTCTTAGAACTTGGAGATTTTGTATGGACGCTTGTACTGTCCGTGAACCTTTGTATGGACTGTGAAACCTTCAGTGGAAACATCCTTGGCCTAAATTTTTCTAAGTGTCAAAGGAGTCCTTTTTACAGACACTTTGTACGAACCGTGGTGCTTTTGTACGGGACCCTTGGGCAGCTTTTAAGGTCCATTTCATTAATGGTCTTTTCATAATTTTGGTTTATTCAAAAGGTCTTTTAGGACCTTGGTACCTATCATAAGCCCCCAAATCTTTACACTCATTCTCTCTTATTATACACTCAAACTCTAGAATTCAATTCCTAAATTCTCTTTTCAAGTCTTGTGATTGGGGATTCAAGCTAGGATTTCAAGGAGGCTTTCAATTCAAGTCAATTTCATCTTAATTCTTCTAGATGTCTCATGGTATATTGGATTGATTCATGCTTCCCTTCCAATCATGCAGGCCCAAATCTTATTTTCTCAAATTATATGAATTTAAAGTATAATATTCAAATGGGTCTTTTAAATTAGTTGTAATTTGTTGAAATTGAGCTATGGGCTGAACTATTATATTAATGTTATGAAGAATTGGATCTTATTAATATGATTTGCATTAGTTCATGAAGTATTAAATGTGCATGTCCGTTTAATCTTTGAATCTATGCATAGGTAGTACCAATTATGTTTCAATTTCTAATTTTCTATTGGATTCATTATGATTTAAATTTTATCATGTTGATTTAAGTATGAATTACTAATTCCCAAGCTATTTATTAATCATTCATGGCAAATTCATGCATGAACATTGATTTTCATAAAGTGTATGATGTGAGCTAAGACCCAATTATGGTTATGACTATGTTTTCAAGAAAGTATGGGTATGAACAAAATATGATCATATCATGTCTATGTTTTTTCTCAAGAACCCCATGGGTGTTATTCACCACTATGTACAAGAATTAAGGAGATATTTCTATGCATGAAAGTATGACATGAAGTATGATTTGACTTCTTAGCCCAAGTATGCATAATTACGAAGTATGTTTTTGCATTTAAACCTAAGTTTTCTTTGTTATGATTTGAAAGACTTATGCTTGTTTTCAAGAACGTATATGTATATGTATTCTGTGGATTATTGACTTAGCACCGAATGAGATTGGAGGTGAGGGCTCAACCCAAGAGTGAAAAACCATTATCACATGCCCCATGTTGATAATTTATTTGATTAGTTACATGGAGCAATATAATGTTCAGCATATTACAGAGGATGCCAAAGCTTATTACCTACTTGAAAAGATAGAGATGATTACATTTAGAAGGAGGAAACTGAAAAGAATAAAGAAACCACCTTGAAACTCCAGTGAAGAAAACTTTGTTGAACCAGGAGACCTCCTGGTACCTGCGGTTGATTTCTAGGTGCTAATTTAGGTCACTAGTTTTCTAGGAGTAGTGTTAGGTTTATTTTCCTTTTACTTTATGTAAGGGGAGAGTCTCTCTCGTTTATTTCTTTCCTAGATTTAATGAATTGAGAGGAGTCCTCTCATAGGTTTTATCTTTGTTTGCTTCTTTTTAGAATGAAGGGGACAAATTGGCTGACCTTCGTAGGTTGGTCATTTTGTGTACCATCATAGGTTGGAAGTAAGGTCTCTGTCCTCCTCCATTGTATTTATTTTTTGGTTTTATTTATCTTAAGGTCTGGGGGTGTTGCTCAGCCCCTGACCCACCTCAAGGGCCATTAAAATAAAAATAATAATAAATAAATAAAAAAAAAAAGATACAACCTACCCTAGAACCTAGAAGTCACCTGTATTGAGCTACTCTAGACTCAAAATGAATATATATATGTAACCAGAATAACATCCTACACATACAAGCCAAAACTATAAATATGCAAGGTCAGTGTCTGAATACAAAAGACAGCCAAATGAGCAGAAGAAGAGTATAGAATATCTAAATAGTTGATGCTCACCAAAGTCTCTTAAAGTATTTACAAGCTCCTAAATCAATGGTCGCGGCTCATACCTACACCGACACCACGAGTTGATATAGAAAGTAGGGTGAGTACCGGCGAAAGGTATCAGTAGGCATCATCGGCCCACTGAATGAAATATAGTAAATATGGAAAGGTCATGTATAGTAAAAAGTTGCAATGCTAGAAATCTAAACACAGTTCAAAAGATAAGCATGTTTGTAGAACCACAGAATCCCAAATAAATGAACCTCAATAGTGTGCAATGGTATCAACTGGCGGAACTAGAGGTTCAAATGTCAATTGTGCCTGTGACACCAGGAGAACCTAATTATGTAGGACAAAATAGTGCATCACTCAACCAGCTAACCAAACCTAAATAGAACCACATCACAACTATCACACAGTTGAGGTATAGTGTTGTACGTGAGCATAAGGCCCTTGTGTCTAAGCTTGTATGCAAACTGGGCCCCATAAGCCTATAAGGTATACCTCACAATTAGGGTATTGATAGGTGTAGGGATACAGGGATTAGTATCAAATAGTAAAGAACCTCAACAAATATAGAATACAATATCACATGGGGTCCAGCACCTCTAAATGTCACCTGGGGTACCATACCCCTTCCTAACCTGACCTCTAGTGGAGGAAGTCAGCCTGAGCAAAGTGGTCTAAAAAAATAGGTACCAGACCTAGGAACAATCACACGAGTCACGAACCTTAGAAAAATCATTCGAAACAAGTCCATCGGAGGCATTACCTAGGACCTGGACAAACGGACATGGCCATCAAGGACTCGGACCATGGGGAGCATCACTGGACACACGGGCATGGCCATCGGAGACTCAAACCATAGGTGTAGCCCAAGGTCTAAAATCATAGGAATAGTCAACTGATCAACTAGTTTTCTAGAATCAGTGCCTCTCAAGTCAAACCATGTGTATCTATAACAATGTAAAGACTGAACAATACAGATCTAGTACAACAATAGCTTAAGCCTGGGCTAAGGACCATAGAAAGAAGCTAACCAGAAATAGCCTGTGTCTAGAAAAATGACAACAATTCAGTTGAAAAATATAACCATTAATCTATAAAAAATAACAAGCAACCCAGTTGATAAGGCAGTAGTGTCCTAACAATCATCAAACACTCTATCTAAACCTAAGGGTATAACATACATCTCACAAAAGGGATCATAACCCCGTCATTAGGTAACCAGAAGCCCAACATATCAAGAGAATCACAATAGTAGAACCTCAGTGCATAATCAGGAGCATAGTTGATAATCAAGTTAGCAGAACATAGTATATACCCCAAGACTGGATAACCCAACAAGTATACAACTAACCAACAAAGTATACACATGACTAAGAATAATATAGGATCACATGTGGCCTCCAACTGGTCTATCACAACCTCAAACCACTCTAGAGTCAGCTATTACAACAATTATAATTACCCCAGTGCTCTCATGATAACTAAAATCTCATTTAATATCTATAGTCTTTACTTAAGGATTCCCAATAGCATACAGGCATCCAACACATATAACTCACCTCAGTCTAAAGATAGGAACTTTCCACATAAGCACATTCCCATCCAATAAATCATAATATCATAATCGGAAGAATAATTGAAACATAAATAACCATAGCAAAACGTAGATAATCGTAGCATCTCAAATAAACACAGTACGGCGTAGATGACGAGGGAACATATAAGTATAAAAGGAATATGTATAAACAAAGGAAGATACCATAACAACATGTGTCATAATGCATGAATGCAAACCTATATATTCTTAGCGAGGATGTGATCTCAACCGACAACAAGAGAGAACAAGCAAGTTACTGCTTGGAATTAGACTACTTGTCAGATAGGTCGCAAGTCAACCCTATAAAAGGGGAATACAAGTCAATTCCAATAAGGGAGAATACCCATGTTGGCATATGGTTTGACGAAAAGGAGTATGGACCCTTGGAGATAGTCCATCCCGACTCTAATCCCTTGGTGCTAAGTCTCATCCCACGAGAGTACATATACATTTATAAACTTTAAAAACAAAGATTTCAATACTTCAAGTCAAAGCAATGCAAAGTTAGCTAAATAGCCCAAATCATCTTTCAAGACTTTTCATAATTAGGCTAAAAAGCCAAATCGTAATTCAAGAATCATGTCCATAGATCAATGCATAGGAGTAGCTCATTCTAGTCATAACAAGATGGTGTAAAACACCCAAGATGTTCATAAATCCATATCAAGACGAGATGTGATCACATTCTAGTCAATTTCCATGTCTTACCAAAAATTAAGGCAAATTGTAACAAGAGTTCCATCAATCAAACCTTTCATGCTCATGAATGCATTGCAGGGATGATCCTTGAATAGCATGGGTATTAGATATCAATACTTAAACCATCTTAAGACTAGTATCATATTCAAATGTAATGAAAATCATCAATCAAAACACAATTCTTAATACCCATGCTTGAATTGAAGAACAAAAGGATCATGGAACTTGAATCTTCGTAAGGTTGTTGGAATTCAACAATTAGGGGCGTAATTCATCTTAAAATTGACCTTAGAAAACAATCCACAACTCAATTAATTTAATTTCATTCATAAATAAAAAGACCAATTTCAACATAAGTGAAGTTTTATCAAATTTAAAGAAAGAAAAGTTTTGGGTCTTCATGGTTGAAAGAGAAACCATGAATCAATCCCTCATACCTTGATTAATCAAGAAGAACAAGAAGAATTGAAGAATATTGAGTTTTCCTTGATTCCTAAGCTTAGTCTTCAATGGGGTTTGAGAGCGCTTGAGAGCAAATTGAGGAATTTGATTTGAATAATGAAGAATGAGGTTAAATCAGGGGTTTAGGAGAGTTTTAAAGGACTAAAATGACCCTAAGATTAATCAGAAATTATCATTAAACCCTTAATGAAATGTGAAAGAAAACTAAAAACTGTCACTGTCGAAGTGAATTACATGGCCCGTGTAATGACTCACGGTCCGTGAGTCTAACCGTAAGGCCTTACTTGGGAAAAATTACCAATTTTGCAACGAATAGGAAAATTTGAGACGTCACCTATACGGCACCCTACACGAACCGGTTCACAGTCAGTGAGACTCCCACACGGCCCGTGGTCCTCCAGAAAAGATTCTTGTGCATGCAGTCCTACCAAAAAAGTCATAACTTCTTCCTTTGAACTCTGAATTCCGTGAAACCAAGTGTGTTGCAATGATAACCCAAAGAGATTCAATTTTATAGGTCGTGGCTCACATAGTTTATTCCGTACCAAAAAATATGGCCTTTTAAAGTCAGTACTTCCACAAGACACCAAGCAAAACCTAACCAGTGTGATTTCTTCCAAGACGGTCATGCAAGAGAGACTCGGGGAACTCATATGCTAACCAAGACAACTCAAATTATCCCTCAAACAGTAACATAAGATTCAGAAATTTTTGAGTTGTTACACACAATGTTTTTCTTCAAATGAATATTCTTATATCACAACTTTCATTTCTTTTTTCCATGAGATTTGCTTCCTTATAGGACTCTTCTTTTTATGTTTGTTATACTTATAAGCTTTGTACTCCTAGTTAGAATTTTAACTCAGTTTCACAATTGCTGAAACCAATGGTCTTGTAATATAGTTAAAGATGTGTGGTGTCCAGCACAAAATGAGTGAAGTGTGTTAAGAAGTCTAGGGAATTACCTTCAGCAATAGTATTAGCAAAGATAAAAAAGAAAAAAACACCAAAGTAAAGAGGCTACTGGAAAATGTAGATGTAAAGAGGGTACTGGACAAATTACAGTTCTTACAAACACCTAGCAGAGATAAATATATAAACTCTTAACTGAAATAATAGGTGTGAGAAGTAGTAACAACCATCAATAAATTATTTATTTGATTGTGAACTTTGATTTGGTTATTTTCAATAAATTATTTATTTTGCGTAGGTGTGTTATATTCATTCAATGATTGATAAAGCAAGATCACTCGGAGATCAACCATCAATGGAGGATTTTTATATATTTCGTGCAATGGTGCGAAACGAAGGAGAAAAGAAATGCTTGGCATATGTGTACGAGGTTGATAGAATTCATGTACAAGCAAATTATAGAAGAGATGAGGTACAAGCTGATCACTTCCATCCCTTTGTTCGTAGGCGAGGAAAAGGTGGAGTTGCTGATAGGAGGGAACGTGTTATTCAGAGAGGATGAGTGTTTGTTGAAATGAATGAACCAACCTCAGAAGATAAACAAGTAACTTGTGATATTGGTTCCACTTGAAGGGGCCACCTCATATCAATGTGTTATAAATAGTAAAAATTATATTTATAAGTTTTTTTTTGTTTTATCCTTATTCTTTTGTGTGTGTATGGTCAATTATTGTTTCACCAAAGTTGCACTACGAAATAACCTTTAACAGATTTCAAACAAAATGATATTATTATATATTGCGCTACTAAAAAAATGTAAATTTCCAATAGAATATTCATTGCAATGTCATAAAAAATATGAAATATTTGTATGTGAAGTCCATTAGAAATGTTTTCAACACGTTAATTTTTAATGAGTTACATCAAAATTCAATTGAAAATTCATGTGTTTTATTAATGTTAAGTTTTTATATAATGATGTGTTCAAGTTAATACATAAAAACTAATTTAGAACTAAGATTATCATAATATATAGTTGACATAGTAAATGTTTAGGG
>JBCEWC010005563.1:0-24703 GCA_038996855.1 Solanum aculeatissimum
TGAGGGTTTGGGGGATGATTTAGGGGTTTAGGATACCTTAAGGGACCAAAACGGGGCTTAGGAAAATGTTAAATCACAAAAATACCATTAATAAACCAGAACTTTTCACTGAACACAACACCCAAACGGCAGCTACAGTGCCGTCAAAATGACTCACGGGCCGTTCAACATGCCGTCAAGTTGTACTTAGCCAATTTTCCACACGAACTCTCGGAGAACTTTCTATTACATTTGAAGAGCAACCAAACGGACCGTCTAAGGTGAGATGTCCCGTGTAACATATCGTCTAACCTCACTTAACCCCAAAATTTCCAGCCTTGGCTTGGCCATGCTACTGCCTCACTCCACGAGGCAGTACACGGGTCGTTTGGTGTCAAACGGTCCGTTCAAGCTCCCATTGACTTGGACTTTGCTTAGGGGTGGTTCAATGACACCCCAAGCTCACTGTGACATCAAACGACACCCTAGATGGACCGTGCTAAGTTTCACGGTCCGTGGAAATATCCTTGGCCATTTTTCTGAGCCTATCTCCAATGGTTTCCGAATTTTAGACAGTCTCACTGTTTGGGCCATATCTCCCTCATCCGATATCCACATTGAGTGAAACTACTTGTGTTGCAAAGATAACGCAATGAGATTCCATTTGATATATGGTAGATTACATGGTTAATCCCACATCAAAAGTTATGACTATTTGAAGTTGACTGCCAAAACTATCCTTCTAGGCCACTAACTAGCCCAATGTGCATTCGGCCACTTAAACTCAACTCGTGTCCACCAAAACTCATCCATGGCTTGTATTACATCATATAATTCCAACCATAAGTAGATTTTGAAAATTTTCGGGTTGTTACAGTAAGTATGACTCATGCTATGGGGGTATTAAGGACTTAGGACTTCCATCCCATTAGCATCATACAACAAGCATCAACACAAAAGGGAATACAAGACTAAGGGAGGTCTTCTATAATTACAGAAGCATAATAAGAGTCGAGCTCATAATATACAAATCCGTCTATCCAACAACAACTCTAATACGAATGGAATAGGGGCCAAGACATCTCTTGGGCTCACCCTCAAAAGATAAATATCCATAAATAGACAAGTCATAAATAAGCATGAATGTAGATGGTTGTTTTCCTCGATGTGGAGGACTCACCAAAAGAGATCTTCAATCGAATCGTCTAGCCATGTGGATGAGGAGGATGAAGGAGCTCCGATCCCTACATGGTTAGATCATATAGGCAAAAGAGTATGCATTAGTACTTTGAATTTACTAAGTATGCAGGGTGCAATGCAACAAGGAACATAAGCCATAACTAAACAATATGCATAATTATAGTTAACAAATATAAGCTCAATATGTCATGAATGCTCAATGCCTTAGTCAAGTATGCATGAGGAATCATCAAGTCACATAGCGTATTATATAAAGAAAGGAAGGGACCATAACCGACATGTAATACCAAGTGATCTACTACTTAGAATCCCGATATTCACTCTACATCAGGCTAGGAGTGGTCTACTTTTTCAAGGTAAACCAAATACTCACCTTACAGGAACTCTCTCATTTCAGAAAATGCCTTAGAAACACCTTACGGGAATACTACCCTTTTTTGGTTAACATATGATGAGAACCTTACTGGAACATCACCCTTTTCGGTATTTAATTAACATGTGCCAAACGAGAATACCACCCTCTTTGGTCAATCATGCAATACAAGCTATATGGATTCATTAGCTAATTCACAAAACTATGGTTACAACATAGTTATGGGACAATGGTTATCTACCAAGGTTTTCTCGGTGTTACGTTACAATCCCAAGGAATACTCAAATCATACTTATAATCATAATATGCAAAGCAACATAATATCATAATACTTTCATAAAGTAGCTCTTCAAATCGAAGCTTTATAAGATCAAGATAGGGCTTCATATCATTTATAGTTTTCACAAGATTCTCATGTCTCATAGCCTGCATAATAGCCCTTCAAAATTTAGATCATTCATAGTTTACGTATCTTGCCATATGACTTTCTTCAACACAAGAAACTTGGTACACAACTTTAATTAAACATGGCAGGTATGCATGTATATTCAAAGTCATGCAAAAGTCAAGATTTAGGACATGAGTAGAGTAAATAAGGTTTCTTTTCAAATCATTCAAAGTAACCCACCATAACCAAATAAATCTTAGTTAGGGCTTCCTTAACCCTTATGAAAATCCACAATTTCACATGGCTTTCCATTGCATAATAGTGCACAAATACACAATAGTATAAAATTCTCCGTAATATCAACATATACAAGAGTTCATAATATTTCCATAAATGTTCATAACCTAAAAATAGAATAAGGAAGAAGAATGGTCGAACTTTATGGAGGGAAGGTCCCCAACAATCAAAACCCATATACCTTGGTGTGTTTTAATGGAAGTAATTTGACTTTGGAAGTGAGGAATCTGAAACCCTAGCTTAGCCTCTTCTCTTGTAAGCCTTGAAGAACTTGGGAGTATTTTGGGAGAATTTGGGACTTGGAATATTTTAAAATGAATAGGAATGGGGTAGATTAAAGTTGTATAGGGCTGATAAGGGGTCATTTTTAGGTTAGAATGACATAGCACAGACATATAATAATAAGAAATATCAAAATTGTGCTTTTTAAAATCGTACCTAACAGGACCACGAGACCTTGATTACGGGCCGTGGTCCAGTCTATGGGTCGTGGAAATGGGGTTTCATCTGGTAACATTTTAAACCCTCAAAAACTGCCTCTGAATCTTAACCTATGACAAGACTTACGACTCGTAGCTAATGGTAAAATCTATCTGGTATCTCATGTACTCAACTTCAGAAATCAATAATTTCGCCAAGTCTAGCCATCATTCCACGGGCAAAAGATACGACCTGTGGGAACACCATGACCTATAGATCCTTTCGTGAAACCCACTGATACTTGGAAAATTTCCAGATTTTATTTCTTTGGCACTTTTACACTTTCCAACATGTGGGGCCTTATACTCCCCTTCTTTCTTTTTCTTTTTTTTTCTTTACTTTTAAATTGGAGACACCTCTCTTCTACTAAAACCCCTAACTTTGGCCTTTGACTTCTACTTTTACTGATTTAAGCTCAAGGAGGAAATGGTGAAGAACAAGAAGGGTTTATCTTTCCGAAAATGGTCAAGGGTACATGGTTGCCAAAGAAAGGTTTAAGGCTCAAAATGGGTTCACTAGGGATATAATCAATGTTAATGGAGGCTTATATGGTCAAAGTGGACTCAAGAGAGACCAAGGAAGGCCTAAAGTCCTTTCTTAATCCGGAATCAACCAAGCTACACCTCAAACCAAACCAGGCAATTTCTAGGTATCACACATATGCCTTTCAACAATTTCCTTAACTCACATGGAAAAATGGATCTAGATCCACACAATGACTAGGCAACACAGTCATAATTCACGATCATCACATATCCAAGCTCAATACTTACATACTCAACTCGAGATGCATCAAATCTATTCATGGATTGATTTCACAAGAGATAGACTAATTGGTGAGTTGGTATATGTTTCTCGTCCATGACGCTATCCAAATCAAAGATATGGACTATCGATACTCGGATTTCTAGGGAGTAGAGACATGATAAAAAATGCTTTTGAATGACTTTTCATATATGCACGGGGTTTGCCCCAAATTCCAAAGACATTATCTACACATACCATTCACAATCATCCATTCAAAACCAAAAAATAAATTAAAAGAAACTACTATCTATTACAACCTACAATAAAAGAATATTTTCAAACAATAGTAAATGATTGATTTAATTACACATCAACAAAAACCAATTGTCCAAACTCAATAGACAATACGGATGCTCACCCCCTCCTAAAAAGAAACATTGCCCTCAATATAGAAAAACAATAACAAATAAAACACAAAATGAGAGTAAGATAAAGAATCTCCGTGATCACTCAGCATTGCGCTAAGGTTGGGATTGAAGGAAGGTCAGCTGTACTAGGTTACCTCGCTCATTGACCCATTCTGGAATGGGTCTATTGTGACTGCTGCAGAGATGACTCCATGTGTCCTAGCGAACGTTTTTTCCCTACTTGCCTTGTTCTTTGCCCTCCTAGCTTCAAATTGGTCAAACAAGGTCTTTTCTCTAGCCTTCTCTGCCTTTGATTTTTGAGTATCCTCCATGACCTCATGATTGTTCTTGAAAACATTACCCTTCACCTCATGTTTTTCCTTGAGTTAGCCATGGATATTTTGTTTCTGGGTGGCCACGCGAAGCTATAGGTCATCCCCCGTTCACTTAAGGATCTCAAAAGGGCCAATGTACCTAGGGTTGAGATAGCCCATCTCCTTCCCAAACATATCACATCCTTCATCATTGAAGGCCTCAACTATACCTGTCTTGTCAAATAAACCTAGCCAAAGGGTAAGAAACAAGGAGAAGAAAAGAAGCTTCAGGAAAGATCTTAGAAAATGGGGTCATTTTTCCTGCCAAACAAGTTAGGCAGATAGCCAAACAAGTTTGGCAGATACCAAACACATTTGGCGGTCAAAATGACCATCGCCGATCTCAACAACAATTAAAATCCAAAAGAACTATAACTTCCAATGATGGGTGTAAACAATCGGCAATCCATCAAATAGATTCAACGGTCAATGATGCCATAACCAAATATGAAAAATCACAAGAGTAATATCATGCTAAAAAGGGCAACGTGTGTGGCCTTTCGATGCATTATCAAGTCCACTTTAGTGGTCAAAATGACCATCACCGAATTCGTCTGTTTGTGCAAATTCCCCTAGACTTTATATTTTAATGCTTCAATCAACAAAAGAAGAGGAACTCCACAATACGCACATTATCATACATATTTCACATGTCAATTTCTACTTAGATTTAAACCATGAATACAAATTTGTCCAATCGATGACTTTACCCTTAAGAAAGTTGTCACCCACTCCATCATCAGGCAAGTTCAAGTCACTTGACCAAAATCGCAGGTTACTCAGACTTCACCCTTAGTACATAATGCAAACAAGGCCATAAACATGATTTTACAATAAGTTCCAAGGAAATCAAGTTCATTAAGCATAAGCAATCATGACATTCTACTACAGACACAACATGACTTCATTTAAGGGAAGAACAACGCATTCCACATTCAAAACATTGGATCCATCACTTATTCTCAAACAATGTCAACAAATCCATTAAACTCGATATGCTCCAATGACCTAACATCCATAGATCCTAAGGTTCCATGCATTACACTCCAAAAATCAGTACCACTATTGTTTAGCACACAAGCAAAATTTCCAAAGCCCACAAATGATACTATCAATACCAAGTTCTATACTAGTACAAAACAAAGTGGGGAGTGAGAATACATACTAGAGATATCATGTGCCAACAATGGGGATAAAAAAGATGAAATTATCAAAGATGGTTGGATCAATCCCAATGAAAAGTGATCAAAAAGGAAAATATAAAAGTGTGTGGTTTGCTCAAGAAGTGTGGAAGATGAAGAGTTGAAAAAGGAAAGTAAGATCACATTTAAAGAAGTGAGTCGGTTGGATGGTGCAAATTTGGCGATGCTGAGTTACACCACCGAACACATTCAGTGGTTCACCAAATGTGTTTAAGACCTCTTTTCTTACAACAACTGAAGCTCATCCATTTGTACCAAAGGTTGGAGAAACTATGCACCACAAAACCAATTAGGTGATTCGCTGATTTATAATATTGATCGCCAAAATTTACAGCACTCGAGGGTCATCGACCATCCCAAAGAGAGGTCACAATTAGGCTTTCCATTTCATCTCGACAATTCGTCGATTTGAAATAATGACTGCCTCAATTAAAAGCACCTAAGGAGCCATAAGTTAACCTAAAAGGCGGGCAAATTGGAGGTTGCCATTTTGTTTCAGTGATGCACTGATTTAAACTTTTGTCCGTTGGATTTAATAGCAACTCAAGGTCCATCAAGTAGCACGAGAGGCAGTCAAAGTTGTGGTTGACAAACCAAGTCATTGGTATGCCGAAATGCCTATACTATTTCCCTTTTGATCCTCCTTTGCACTTCAATTCTTACACACCTGCAATAAGTAACACACATTATTTTAAACTCACTAACACTTGGGTTACATTCCAAGAAGTGCCTTTGTTTACATTGTGGCACGATGGTGTTCGTTACAAATCAATCCTTATCTATGTACATGATGTCAACCACCCGAATACTCGGTGGTTTGCTATAGTACTTTTTCAATCTTTGCCCATGTGCCTTGAACTTTCCCCTTTTTGGTTTTCAACCTCAATGACACTATTATCAAGAACCTCGGTGACCTTGAATGACCCTGACCATTTGGACTTTAGTTTACTCTGGAACAATCTCATTCTTGAATTATACAACATCACTGGGTCTCTCACAACAAATGCCCTCTTCAAAATCCTTAAGTCGTGCCATCTCTTCATCTTTTATTTGTACAATGCCGAACTCTTATAAGCCTTCAGACTGAATTCATCAATAAAATGGATTTGAGTGAGCCGAGCATCCATAGCTTCATCATACTTAAAGTTCAATCTTTTTTGACCCTACAAGGCTCTATGCTCAAGTTTCATTGGAAAGTGGCAAGCCTTTTCGAACACCAATTGGTATTGTGACATCCCAATGGGAGCTTTCTATACTGTATGGTATGCCTACAAGGCATCGTCAAGTTTGCTAGCCCAGTCACTTTAACTTCCTTTCACTGTTTTGGCTAGAATTGCCTTGATCTCCCTATTCGATACTTCGAATTTCCCATTTGCTTGAGGGTGATATGGGGTTGTCACCCTATGCTTCACTCCATATTTTCTCAATAATCCCCAAACATTCTATTATAGAAATGAGAACCACCATCTGTTATAATAGCTCTAGGAGTGCCAAATTGAGTGAGTATTTTCCATTTCAAGAATCGTACAACACCTTTGCCATCAATAGATAGCAAAACTACTTCCTCCACCCACTTAGACATGTAATCTACAACCAACAAGATATATTTGTTCCCAAATAAACTCACAAATGGACCCACAAAGTCGACACCCCACACATCAAATATCTCAAGCTCAAGGATTTGGGTAAGGAGAAACTCATGCTGCCTAGATATTACCTTGCAACTGGTATTTTTGACAAGCTTTAGCAAATTCATGAGCATCTGTATAAAGGGTTGGCTAGTAGTAACTATTTTGAAGGACTTTTGAGGCTATACAGATTACTCCGTGATGGCCTCCAGCTAGTGAAGAGTGGCACTCCTCCAATTTGGCTTCCATAGTAGACTCTGGCATGCATCTACAAATCATATTATCATCATATTCTTTAAAGAGGTATGGTTCATCCTGGAAGTACTTCTTTGCATCAAATAGAAACTTCCTCCTTTGGTGAGGATATGGAAAGTCTGGCACAATCCCATATACCAAGTAATTTGCCAAATTAGTATATCAAGGTGAAATGATTGTTATCACCCTCATCACAACCTTATCCAGGAAATTATCAGAGATATTCTTCTCCTCAATACTTGAGCATTGTGGCTCAAGTCGGGATAAATGATCAACTATTTGGTTTTCATACCCTTTTCTATCTGTTACTTCAAAGTCAAACTCCTGTAGTAATAATACCCACCAAAAGTCTTGGCTTAACATCTCTTTTTTCCATGAGGAAGTAAAGAGCGGCATGGTCAGTGGCACAATCACTTTCGTGCCTAGGAGATAGGCTTGAAACTTCTCAAATGTGTAAACCATAGACAAAAGTTTTTGTTTGGTAATTATATAATTATTTTGGGCTGAGTTGACGATCTTACTTTCATAATAAATGGGGTGAAATAACTTCCCTATTCTTTGACCCAAAACAACCCCTAAGGCTACCTCACTAGCATCACACATGACTTCAAAGGGTTGTGACTAATCAGGGGATAAAATCATAGGAGCCTCAACCAACTTTTTCTTAAGTCCCTCAAAAGCTTTCATACATGTTACATCAAACACAAAGAGTGAGTCTTTTTCAAGTAGCTTACATAGCGGGCTGATAATTTTTGCAAAATCTTTGATGAAGCGCTTGTAGAAGCCGACATGGCCCAAGAAACTTCTTACCCCTTTGACTGATATAGGAGGTAGGAGACTAGAAATAACCTCCACCTTATCTCACTCAACTTGCAAACCATTTCCTGACATTTTATGCCCCAATACAATCCCCTCTTTGACCATGAAGTGGAGTTTTTCCCAGTTGAGCACCAAATCAGTCTCAACACACTGCTGTAACATTTTTTTAAGATGAACCAAACATTGCTCAAAGGTATCCCCCACAACAGAGAAGTCATCCATAAAAACTTCCATGAAATCCTCTACTATGTCAGCGGACATAGCTAATATACATCGTTAAAAGGTTGTATGTGTATTACAAAGACCAAAAGACATCCTCTTGAAAGCAAAGGTCCCATAGGGACAAGTGAAATTGGTATTTTCGTGATATACTAGTGCAATGGATATTTAGTTATACCCAGAATAATTGTCGAGTGAACAATAACATCCTCTACCTACGAGCCAGTCTAGCATTTGATCCATAAACAATAAAATAAAGTGATCATTTTTCGTAGAAGCATTTAATTTTCTGTAATCCATGTATATCCTCTATCTAGTAACTGGTTTTGTCAATACCATTTCACATTTGGCCCAAGAAACTTCTCACCCCTTTGATTGATATAGGAGGTAGGAGACTATAAATAACCTCCACCTTAGCTCAATCAACTTGCAAACCATTTCTTGATATTTTATGCCCCAATACAATCCCCTCTTTGACCATGAAGTGGAGTTTTTCCTAGTTGAGCACCAAATCGGTCTCAACACACTGCTGTAACATTTTTTTAAGATGCACCAAACATTTCTCAAAGGTATCCCCCACAACAGAGAATTCATCCATAAAAACTTCCATGAAATCCTCTACTATGTCAGCGAAAATAGCTAATATACATCGTTGAAATATTGTCTGTGTATTACAAAGACCAAAAGACATCCTCTTGAAAGAAAAAGTCCCATAAGGACAAGTGAAATTAGTCTTTTCGTGATATACTAGTGCAATGGATATTTAGTTATACCCAGAATAATTGTCGAGTGAACAATACCATCCTCTACCTACGAGCCGGTCTAGCATTTGATCCATAAACAATAAAGAAAAGTGATCATTTTTCGTAGAAGCATTTAATTTTCTGTAATCCATGTATATCCTCTATCTAGTAACTGGTCTTGTCAATACCATTTCACATTTCACATTTGGCATAATAGTCATTCTTTCTTTTTTCAGCATACACTGAATTGGGCTGACCCAATTGCTATCGAAAATTAGGTAAATCATACCAGCATCAAGACACTTGATGATCTCTTTGTTAATAACCTTATGCATAGGAGGATTGGGCTATCTTTGATGTTACACACTTGGCTTATAATTTTCCACCAACTTGATCTTGTGGGTGCAAATTCCCTAAGGAATGTCCACGATGTCAGCTATGGTCTCTCCGATATCTTTTACATGTGTTTTAAGAACTTTTACAAGAACCTAGATTTGCTCGTCCAATAAATCAATAGCAACAATCACTAGAAAGATATCATCAATCCCTAAAAATGCATATTTGAGATGAGATGGGAGCTCTTTTAACTCAAGGTTTGAGAGTGTTTCAATAGAAGGCTTTGCTGGTTGAGTATCTTAATTTTTTATGTTGATATCAAGCTTAGCCAGAGTCCTTGAATAAGAACTAACCCCCATTAAGGTAGAAACTACATCTTCACAATCATCAATGTCATCATTATCATAATTCAACAATATTTCAACCATTGATTCACCATCCAAGCAAGCTAACACGCTCCCACTCTCCACAACTTAATCAATGACATCAATGATGGAATTCACCTGGACTTCACATGGCCTCTTCTTTGTCTTACATATGTTGAATATTACCTCCTCATTATTCACTTGAAATTTCAAGTCACCTCTCTCTATATCAACTAGTGCCTTTCTGGTAGCCAAAATAGCCTACCGAGTATGATTGGCACCTCAATATCCACATCGCAATCTAAGACCATAAAATCAGCCAAAAAGATAAATTTATCCACCCTTATCAACATATCATACAATATTCCAACTGGATTTTTAATGGATCGATCAACCATAAGTAATTTCATTGACGTTGGAGAAAATGTTCCCATACTTAATTGCTCAAAAACGGATAAGGGGATTAGATTTATGTTGGCTCCCAAATCACACAAGGCCTTGCCAAGCTTACATACCTCGATAGTATATGGAATGTTAAAGCCCGGGGTCCTCTTTCTTTACCACCAAATTATTGGTCACGATTGCACTACAGTGGTGCGATACCTTGATTGTTTCACACTCAAGAGTCCTCTTATTGGGCACAAACTCTTTCATAAATTTTGCATAGCTAGGCATGTCTACTACTACTTTAACCAATGACACATTAATAGAGAGAGAATTTAACATTAAAAGAAACTTTTGGAATTTTATGTCATCACCTTTCTTTTTAAGCTTTTGGGAAAAAAGAATATCATTCTTAGAAACAATTTTAGGGGGCACTATTTTAGCTTCACCCAAAGCACCCCCACCTTAGACATTACATCACTCTCGAGATTGCCGAGAGAAGTACCTTCTTAATTCACAATCACGCCATCTTCCTCTTCTAATTCCTTGTTCCCCCAAATAAAGGGGTCTTGTCAGCTTCATTTGTCTCAATAGTCTTCCCACTACGTATTGTAATGTTCATACACTATTGGTTGTCAATTCTTAATTGGTGGTTGAGATGGGTTGGGATTGTTCCAAGTTGTGTCTCCAAGTGCTTAATAGATGCTGAATGTGAAGTCACGATTTGGCTCAATTGCAAAAAATCTGACTTCATCTCTTTCAATACCTTGTTTCAAGCCTCAACTTTGTTCAAAATTCAAGTCAACATGTCTTCAGTCTGGAAGCGTTTTGGATTCACAACCGGCTCCGTGGGCTTCACCTTATCACGTGTGAAATGTAGAAAATTCTCTCACCTTCCCTTTCTCGCCAACCTCCTGATCGATCTGGCCAATCTCTATCCCTCCAATCATTGCCATTGTTCTAATATTGATTCCTAAGTGGCCTTAGAAAGGCCAGCCAAGAACTCATGACCTGATTTCCCATATAGCGCACCTTCTTACTATAACCACCATCATAAGGCACACCATCAAAAGGCATATCACTAACACTACAAATAACGTTCACACTTTTTCAACCACCACCCATCATATGTTTTGTCAATAGATCAAATTGCATTATCATTTTGGCCATATTTTCATCTTGTTCTTGATCTTTAGCTAATTTCTCCTTGGATGGTCCCCTTTGAGTAAAGGAAACGAGGTCATCTGGAGGGTACCAAGCTGGATTTATCTTGGTCATATCATCAAGTAACTCCGAGGAAACAACAAAGGTTTGTTTTATTATGCCGCCTCTGACCAATATATCAACTATACCTTTATTCATAGCATCCAAACTCACACAGAAGTATTAGAGAAGAAGATAGTCTGAAACTCTATGGTTTGGATATTGGATCAAGAGTCTCTGGAATCTCAACCATGTTTCATGAAATGGTTCACCTTCAGCCCTTTTAAAATTCTCGATACTCCTTCTAAGTTTCACCATTTTTGAGAGAGGAAAGAATATTTCCAGAAATGTATCTTGAAATTCCTCCCAAGATATGATAGAGTCATGTGGTAATTCCACTAGCCATCTTACGGGCTCTCAAGATAAGGAAAATCAAAATTGTCTCAATCAGATAGCCTCTTGTGATACTCCTCTAAAGCTGAATGGTGAGCAAATATCCACGAAGTTATGGTTGTGCTCATGTTGGTTTTTGTGAGGTAGAACTCCAAATAATCCTTTCAATTGGAGCAGATAAAGCATTGTACTCGTAACATGGAACACAATGTTCCCCACTAGTGGGGGAAATCTAATTGCTTTGATGCTGCCCTCTTGGTCCCAATCAACATCATAGAGATAATTGAGATCCTCTACATTGTCACCATTAACACTTCAGGCGTCATCCATGGCTTCACCTAAACAAAACCAACACAAATAAAAAGAAATGCAATAAGAAATTTAAAACTATAAAAGCTAAGTTCAAGCAAACATTTCTAACAAGAACAAACACCATTCCCCGACAACGATGCCATTTTGATGTCTTGCCTCAATGCACCTTAAAATAAAAAATAAGTAGGCACTACAGTCATCATCACATATTTTACCTAACTATTGAGTCGGGGTCGAACCACAAGGAATAGTTATTCGAGTAATAAAGTATTAAGTTGAAGTAGGCAATTATAGTGTTAAAATAGGGGGGTTGCAAGTAATATAAAACTAGCAAGTTATTATAATATTCAAACTAAACAATCAATTAAGAGAGATTGTCAGGGGTGTGTCAACATGGAACAAGATCTAAATATATAGGTATCAATATTTGGATGAATGGTTTAATTAGATATGAGTAAGCTAGAATTGCTTATAATCATTACTTTGGGTCAGACAATAGCGGTGTTTTACATGAACTATTTACAATTTCACATGAAAAATCATTATAGGACACGCTTGGCCTAAGCAATCTATCAACAAAGCTTCTAATACTTTAGCCATTGAACCCAAATTAAGGCATTCAATCAAAACTCCAAAAGGTTTTAGGCTATCACACTTAGTGCCCACTCCAATCACTCAAACTAATGTAATAACTGAAGATCTAAAGATAACCCGGAGTTTGCAACCTCAAGATTATAAGTTAAACATGGCAAAAGGTATGATCTCACTCAAATTAACAACAAAACATTCAAGTTATGTAAGACCCATGATATAAATCAAATACCTATGTCCATAACACCCCCATCCAACAATTGGGGTTTTAGCTGCACATAATCAAAAGAATAAAATTAATAACAATATTTATAGTCATAGATGTGGGTAAGATAATTACAAAGGAGTAAGAAAAATTTCTTCTCCTAATCCTTAGAATCCTCTTCCCAAGTTTTGATTTCAAAACTCTTCTTCCAAAATGTAATGTACGTTTCTCTCAAGGAAGGTTCTTTGTACTCTCTCTGTATGAATGTGTAAGAAGAACTATCTCAATGTGTATTGTAGGCTTTCCAAAAATCTATTTATACTCATGCACATTTTTCTGACTTTCAACATATTTTCACCATTCACTGGTCAAGGTTGACCATCACCGAGCACTTCGGCAATACGCCGAATGTGCACTTGATTTCCTTTTAATGCATAATTTGAAAACCTTGGTCTCTACAACTTTAGGTGACACTTCTATGCATCGCTGATCATGTTCGATGATCCACCAAACTTGTACCAAAATCACCTTTCTGCTCAGCTCATGAGGTGTTGAACACTGTAACATTAGGCGGTCGGTGTCACCATTCGACGATCCATCAAATTTGTTGATGACACCATTTTGACTGCCTTTTTGGAGCTTTTTACACTTGTGTCTTGTATAGTTTTGTATTGCCTTTCCAAACACTTTTATCCTTAATCTTGCATCAAACACATAAATTATTTAACATATGAGGAATAAAGTACGTTGAGGACTATATTTCTTACTCTTTAAGGCTCTAAATGAGTCTAAAACATAGACTCATCAATAAATATAATGCCACGCCTAGAGAGGATACCCTAGGCGTGGCCGATACTCAAAAATTATTATTGGCTCCTAAGAGAACCCTCAATTTCATCACATGCTGAAGTTGCAAATATTCTATAGAATCAATCAAATAATTATATCGTATCAGGGAAGTCACAATAAAAAATCAAGTAACTTAAATAAACAACTCGATATTAATAAAAATGGTTTTCAAACAGACTCAAAGTACATCAACTAACTCTATCCATGAAGCCTCTAATAACTATAAAGGTGCTATGATATTCTCAAGGCGTCCTTAACTATGAAAAGAAAGATATAAACTGAAGAAAAAAAACATCCTCCAAATGCTAGGAGGACTCATCAAAACTCTGTGGAGTTCTCGAAATATTCAATGAATCATCTGTTGAGGATCCCTAATACTTGTATCTATATCATAAAAAGATGTAGTGTCAAATGAAATTAGTACATGAAATGTACGGTATGTAATATGGCTGGATAGAGCAACAAGCATCAAAGGTACTCACAGAAAGAATTAGTTCAACTCAACATCAATATGACATACAGTTTAAAAATAGTATAAACAATGCTTTTATCAAATAGTTTCATCAATTTTTTTTATATATATAATCCTCAGTAAAATAATATACTCTTACTCTTTGGGAGTTTCTATAATCGACAACCACTACCTATGAGAAAGTGATGATAAAATGTTTTGTCGCTGCCACAACCATCCATTACCTTACTAGGGTAAGGGACACAAACTCAACTCATGAATTCATGTAAAACCTTTATAGGGATTTCAGAGGTATGACCTATTTCTCATTCTATGCTGGTAGCAACCCAAATCAGTGCTAATACTACTGCCAAAACGTGTGCTCATATTCTCATCTCATCAAGTAAAATACTCAAATCGTCTTATTTAGTCTTATTAGACTTTAACTCAAAAACACAAAGACACCTCAAAATATCATTATTATCTTTCCTTAATAAATATTTTAAAAACTCATTTATGTCATCATGAAAACTCTTTCTCAAAATATCATTTAACTCAATGCATAATTTTATCAAAACTCATTTAAAATATGCATCAACTCATTCGTCAAATAGTGCATGGGAAAGCTATGATTATTAGCTCATCTAGGGTTCATGGGGGAAGTAACTGCAAATAACTGTTATAGTCATAAAATAGTAATAATTTTAATGCATAAATATATAGAACTCAATAGATGAAGAATTGACTCAACTGGAATTCAAAAATTAGATTTTGACTCAACTCAATACTCAATATAAATAGAAACTTAGACATTGAGCGTATGAATAAACTCATCCAAAACTATGATAATCTTACATACTTGGAAATATCAAAATTTGACTTAGAATGAATAGATCTTGGTTGAATAGCTTAAACCCTAGCACTTTCTCCTGTTGAATTTGCTCCCAAATTATCTAAGTGATTATGAGGTTATGAGTATCATTAGGTTTGTATATGGATCTTATTTTAATACTAAAATGTCCAGATTTTAATTAAAAAATGATAAAAAGATGAAATAACCCTTTATTAAACCATTTGAGGTGAACCACGAGACCTTTTTACAGGTCGTGGTTTGTTTTATGGGCTGTGACAGGCCCTCTCATCCTTTATAAGGACTAAAACTTTAGACACTTAGATTTTGAGACTTCAACAAACAAAACCTAACAATAAATCATGGTCCAAACTACAGGTCATAGACCTGTCCATGAAACCACTAACTTAATGGAAGGATGAGCTACAAAACCTAGTCTATGGCTCGTAGAATGGTCTATGACTTATAGACCTGGCTTTGTGAAACTTAGGAAACCTCTCCCCCTTTTTGAATCCTATCCACAAAACCCCCATGTATGATATACAGAGTCATCGACGGGCTGTAGAGCTGGTCCATAGGTCAAGTCTAAAAAGTTTAAAAACTAGAGGCAAATATGAGATCTCTTCTACAGGATGTAGAACCATCTACGGGCCATAGAAGCCTCTTGTGGTCATTAACAGTGACTAAAACTTCTCTGATTCTTCTGAGATCTTGAACTTTCTAGGTTAGAAAAATTTAAGGGGTATTACAATATCTCCCCCTTGGGATCATTCATCCTTGAATGATGAAGAAACTAGGAATTCTTAAGCACAAATACCATCAAAACATCAAATGCTCAAAACACAAACATCAAGAATGTACATCAAACTCAGAATTACGAATAGGAATAGCACCTTCAACATCATTACTAGTAGGTATGAATAGATGTGGATATTTAGCCTTCATATCTTCCTCAGCTTTCCATGTAGCTTCTTTAACACTTTGATTTATCTATAAAACTTTGATGGATACAACCTCCTTGGTCCTTAATTTGTGAAATTTTGATTAAGGATTCAGACCAAAATTTCTTCATAGGATAAATCATCACTAACCCCAACATTCTCAATGGTAACCACCAATGAACGATCTCCCTAACACTTTTTCAATATCGATACGTGGAAAATTGGGTGAATAGAGGCTAACTCTGAGGGTAACTTTAATGCATAAGCTACATTCCTAAATTTCTTTGTAATATGATAAGGTTCAATGTAATATGGACTAAGTTTTCTCTTCTTTCCAAATCACATGACAACTTTCATAGGAAAAACCTTCACATACACCCAATCATTTACCTTAAACTGCAAATCTCTCCTTGTAACATCAGTGTAGGACTTTTGACCAATGTATGTAGTTTTCAACCTGTATTGAATGATTTTCAGCTTATTCATAGCTTGATGAACCAAGTCAGATCCAATCAACTCAACTTCTCCAACTTCAAACCACCCAATTAGTGATCTATACCTCCTCTCATACAAGGCTTTATAAGGGGCCATCTGAATACTCGAATGATAACTATTATTATACGCAAAATTGATAGGAGATAAATTGTAATGACTCTCCAAGTCATTGTGATTTTCTGAGTATTTTGCATTAGTTAGAGCTTACTTATAGTGACCCCAAGTCATTTGTGACTTGTTGGTGTTGAAATTTCAATCGCTAGGTCGCTCGTTTGAACGATGTGTAGTTTTCCATAATATAGTCCTGTTTAAAGTTGAAAAATAAGTTTAGTAGTAAAGTCTAGGTAAATAGCCTTAAAACAGAATTCTAACAGTTCCATAGCTCTAGAATGACCAAATTAGGCTAGCATGTCAAGGTTTTCGGTGTTAGTTTATACAACCTTTAGAATATGCCAATAGTTGACTTTAGTCAGTATTCTTGGTAAACATGGCCGAATAGAAATCTTGACAATGTGGTTCTAGAACATTGAGTTTGTCCTAGGACAACCTTTACTTAATCAAATCGACCTCATACGAGAATTTTAAGTGCATCATTAGATCCAGAATGTCAAATTTGGTGTGATTATATAGTTTATTTGTGTGTTTTGAATTCTGAATGATTTCTAGGACCCTTCGCGAAGTTTGAACTGGAAAAGATTAAAATTTGAAGAAAGGCATCTGGTGCAGCTGCTATAGTGACCCTCATGCTGCTATAGCAAGCTAGGTCTCACTTTAGTGAGGTTGCTATGATGACCTTGGCATCATTATAGCAACAACCGCCTTATGGGGTTGAGTCGCTATAGCAAGCTATAGCAACCCCGGTGTTGCTATAGCGACGTCTGTAGGGGCCTAAAAGCAAAGCAATTTCTAGAAATTGTTAAGAAAAGAATCCAAACTTTTTATAGACATAAGTTACTCATTTTTTTATCCGATTCAAGTGATTCAAAAGGATAGATAGCATATTTTTTCAAAGAGAACAACGCAGAGTTACTGGAAATTGCTTTCAATACATCATTTGAGGTAATTCTTGCTATTTTTGCTGCTATGTTATAGTTTTAATTTTGAAAACTTTGAGAATTGATTTCTTATCCATTTTGAGTTGGATTTTAGTGATTTTTGGACCTATCTTGTGTAATTTTTCAAGACACAGGTTACGATATACCTAGTGTTTGCTGATTGAATTTTGTTTGAGGTGAAATAATACCAAAATTATTATTATTCATGTTTTAGCCTGAAATGGAACGTCGTCTCATAAATTTAAAATCAGAAGGGCCTTATTAATATAATAACTCTATTTTGGCAGTTCAACGATATTTAGAGATTGTTTGAAAAGGGAAAACACTTGGGAAGTGAATTTAGCAGCACGTGATCGACATACACATGCTAAAATGGAATGTCATCTCATAAATTTAATATCAGAAGGGCATTATTAATATAATAACTCTATTTTTGTAGCTCGACGATATTTAGAGATTGTTCAGAAAGGGAAATCACCTACAAAGTGAATTTGGAAGCATGTGATCGACATGCAGGTAGGCTATGATTTTTCCTCTTTTAGATTGAGTGAAATATGTGAATTCTATTTGGGGTTGACTGATTGGGAAGTAGGTAAAGGGGTTAAAGTCCTCACATGTTGAGTATGATTACTTTAGCTAGTATTTGTGTCCGTTTTAGCATTTGTTGACATATGTGGGCTCGTATGGCTAGTCTATTGATTTTCTACTGTATCATTGGTTATCTGGGCTGATAGAGTTATAATTTGATCTATTGAGGATCCCTTGGGGGACTAACATGTAATTTTCTACTATAAACTATCTGATATGTGATATGTGATCCCTTGGTGGTGGAAGGGAGAAGTTCAAGGCAAAGTGAAAGCTAAGAAGGTGGCCTATATGAAGTGGCCAGAGTGCATAGATGAGGATGAAAAACAAAGCCTTAGGGATATCTATAAGACGGCAAGGACATAAGTGAAAATCGTGGTCACAAGCGCTAAGACAACAACATTTAAACATTTGTATGTTGAGCTAGGAGAAAAAAAGTAGGGATAAGAGATTGTATAGGCTCAGGAAAGAGAGAGAGAAAAGCTCGTGACTTGGACCAAGTGAAATGCATAAAATATGAGGATGGGGAAGTGTTGGTGGATGAGAATTCCATTAAGAGAAGATGATAAACATACTTTCAAAAACTCCTAAATGAAAAAGGGGAGAGAGTTATTGAGTTGGGCAATTTGGCACATTTTGATAGTCATCTAGATTTTGGTTACTACAAGCATTTCAAAGTTGAGGAGGTTATATGTGCTATTAGTTGGATGAACAGAGGAAAAGCAATCAGACCCGATGAGATTCTGGTAGATATTTTGAATAACATGACCAAGGATGGTTTGGAGTGGTTGACCAGGTTATTTAATGTTATTCTGAAGATGGATAAGATGCCAGATGAATGGAGGATAAGTGCAATGGTTCCATTATATAAGAACAAGGGTAATATTAAAAATTGCAATAGTTACAGGGGCATCAAGTTGCTAAGCCACACTATGAAAGTTTGGAAGAGAGTGGTGGAAGTAAGGGTAAGAAGAAGAGGGTCTATTTTAGAAAATTAATTCAGATTTATGTAAAGGTGATCGACTACTGAATAAATTCATCTTGTTTGGAGACTAGTGGAGAGATATAGGGAAAGAAACAGGGACCTTCATATGGTATTTATTGATCTTGAGAAGACCTATGACAGAGTTCCGAGGGATGTCTTATGGAGGTGTATAGAGGAGAAAGGTATCCTAATGGTGTATATTAGGGCGATAAAGGACATGTATGACAGAGCCAAGACTCGAGTCAGAACGGTGGGAGGAGACTTTAAGTATTTTTCTTTTGAGATAGGACTTCATCAAGGATCTGTGCTTAGCCCATTTCCTTTTACGTTAGTGATGATGAGCTAACACGATCTATTCAAGAGGTGGTCCCTTGGTGTATGATTTTTGCGGATGATATAATACTAATTTATGAGACTTAGGATAAAGTTAATAACAGGTTGGAGGTTTGGAGATATACTTTGGAATCCAAAGGGTTCAAATTAAGCAGGACTAAAACAGAATACATAGAGTGCAAATTCAATGTGGCAAGGGATGAAATGGATATCGAAGTAAAGCTTTCCACTCAATCTATTCCCAAGAGAGAAATCTTTTAGTATCTTGGGTCCATCATCCAGGGTAGTGGTGATATTGATGATAATTTCACACATCATATTAGGGCAACATGGATGAAATGGAGACTTGTCTCTTGAGTATTGTGTGATAAAAAGATACCACTTAAGCTTAAATGTAAGCTTTACAGGATGGTGGTTAGGTCGTTGTTACTATATGGGGTGGAGTGTTGGCCAATTAAAAACTCACACATCTAGAAAAAACAAGTTGTGGAGATGAGGATATTGAGGTGTATGTGTGGACATACTAGGAGTGATAAGATTAGGAATGAGACTATCCGGGAGATGCTAGGGGTGGACTCTGTGGAAGACAAGATGAGGGAAGCAATACTGCAATGGTTTGGTCATGTGCATAGAAGAAATATCGACTCTCTTGTTAGGAATTGTATGAGGTTGGATTTAGGAGTTATACGGAAGGTAGAGGAAAAAGGAAAAATTATTTGGGGGAGGTGATTAGATAGAATATGGTGTAACTCCATATCACCGAGGACATGATCTAAGATAGAAAAGAGTGGAGGTCGCATATTAGGGTGGTAGGTTAATAGGCTGGTAGGTGATATCTAGCCATGTGGTATAGTAGGTTTGTAGGACTAGTCGTGTACTCGTGTCTTTATATCTTATGTTAATTATTGTATATCTCATATTTATTTCTTTATTGTATTCATATATTATCACTTGCTTTCCGTTTTAGTCATTTATTTCATATCTACTATCTTCTACTTTTGGGGCTGATGTTTTTGAGTTGAGGGTCTTCCAAAAATAATCTCTCCATCTCTATGAGATAGTGGTAAGGTCTGCATAAATTTTACCCTCCCAGACCCCACTTGTGGGATTCCACTGGGTATGTTGTTGTTATTGTTGTTATACTAATTGTCTGTTGTACTTCTACTTACTAGAAACTGACAGGGCTACTGTTTGACATGATGAACATGCCTATGACTGCTGTATTCATGTCTACTGCATTTATGCCTTGTAGTTGCTATTGTTGGGCCTTAGTCTAGGCTTAGGTTAGTGATTCTCCTAGACCCGCGCTGAACAAGATTGGTAGAAAACTATATTAATATCCGATGTGACTTGAGAGATGTATATCCTTGTAGACCAAACTAGCAGATCAGAGTCCATAGAGTTGGGCCTTAAAGAGCCTTTATGAGCCAGAGACTTGATTATTCCTTCTACTAGCTAGCCTTTTACATTATTCCTGCAACTCATTAGATTTGGCTCAGATGCACATGGGTTGGCAACTTCACCCTGACACCTAGGGTAGAGTCCTTTATGGCTAAAAGCTTGAGCTTTTCCCTTATATGATTTCATGCACATCTAGTAGGACCATATGTAGATGAGGATGTGTTGTTATCTGTATTTCTCTGGTTAAAGGGTACAGTTCAAGTCTATATAGTTATATAATGCTGGGTTTGAGTCCCTATAATGCTCGGTTAGAGTCCTAGTGGTTGCCGTTAAAGTCGGCAGTGATAGAGAGCGATTTGGACTAGTCCAGCCTATAGGCCAAGGCAGACACTGGCCACATATGGCTTTATCCTATGTTAAAGTCAAGAACATGAGTGCTTAGTTCGAGTCCGAGTGGGGTCAATTAGAGTTTGACTAGTAGTTCTAGTTTGAGTCCAGAATGGGGTATACAGAGTGGGTTAAAGTCTCATTTAGAGGTTCTATTAGTAGTACGATTGTATGTGCATAATTGGTTAATGAGTTCCATCTATAATTGACTCCTAAACCTTACACCAATTAACCCTACTATTGTGCGTGGGTGTGTCGACTGGGTTTATGGAAGTCCAGTTAGTGTACAAGCTTAGACAGTAGGGCCTTACACCCATGTACATCACTATCCAACTACCCAGTCCTCAGTTACCGACCATGTTCACCTCTATTTGTATGAGGTTATTGTGCTTAGATGTTTATGGAATTGTATTTGATATATCCCTGCATTATTTAGTATTCTTACTTAGTCGGCCTATGATGCCTACTTAGTACCATATCCCTGGTACTCACCCCACCATTTCTACATCTGTTTTGTGGTAGGTACTAGCATGAGTCAGAAATGGTGATTCTTCTTGTAATAGCTATATTCAAAGACTAGTGGTGAGCATTGGATGTTCATAGATCCTTCTAGTATCCTTCTATATTTATGGCTCTCTTTTATGACCCAAGACTTTCCCTGTATATTACTTTGGTATTGTATATGTATATAGAGATGTGTTATGGTTAGTATGTTGTATCATGTCTATAGTAAATCTGTACAGGTGACTTGCAGGTCCTTGTAGGGGATATTTAGTTGTTGTTATATTTATGTGTGCCTCTTATTAGCTTATTCTTATGTTAGTTTTGGTTAAATTGTTCTGCTATGTCCGTTACTAGATATTTTGGAATAGGGTTAGGCTTGACTATCAGGGGTAAGGTAGGCACCATCATGACTTATAAAATTGGGTCATGAAAAGTTAGTATCAAAGCTTTAGGTTTGCTCGTCTCACCTGTACAAATCTATCGTCTAGTAGAGTAATATGAATGGGTGCGAAAATGTCTGTGACTTATCTTTAAGAGGCTATAAGATGTATTAGGAATCTCCTCTTGATTGTATCATGTCATGCAATTGTGTTGTTGGTCTTCTAGAATCTTATTTGGCTCATTCTTTTGCAGTTATGGCTTATAGAGATCGACCTTCATGCAGAGACGAGGATGCAACACTGGATTCGAGTCGATATCCTTCTCTAGAGCATATTGAGGAGCATTTGGATGCCCCCATTCCTTCGAAGCCGAAGGGACCCACAATAGTACTGCCCCTAATCGTCCTTATTATGATACCAAATGTTTAGGTGGCTATTGCATAATTACTTGCTAACCTAGGGGGAGCACAACCGTACCAGTGCCACCATCACAGCCCGTACAGCCTTCGGCTCTTGCTCTAGTTAAGCATGCAACCCCTGCCACCTAGCCAAACATTATAGAGGGAGGCAAACCTTACGAGGATCAGCGAGTGCTTAATTATTTTCTCAAATTGTGGCATCTAAGATTCTCAGGAGCGATAGGGGAAAACACTCATCAGTTCCTGATGAACTTCCAAGAAAGGCTACAAACGTTGGGATTATTGGAGCCTAGAGGTGCAGATTTCATCGCTTATCAGGTAGGTGTTTCTAGACAGTAGTGGCATGCATATCTATGTACTAAACTAGTAGAATCTCCACCAGTTTCATGGATAGAGTTTTCTGATGCCTTCTTAGTCAGATTTGTCCCTTAGAGTCTCAGAGATAGTCTTTGTGACCAGTTTTCCAGGCTAGAGCATGGATCGATGATTTTATCCTATGAGGCTAGATTTTATGAGCTCTCTAGGCATGCTACTCATATTTTGCCTACTGAGGAGAAGAAAATTAGGTGTTTTATAAAAAGCATGTAGACTCAGTTACAAATAGAGACATAATCACTGGTGATAGAGGGCCGATCCTTTCTAGATATTATTGGTCACACCCATACTATTGACTAGTTATGTATGAGTCCCAAAGGGGCAATGAAAGGTGGGCTTGCCGTAAGGGTAGTTTTAGTGGAGGATGGTTCAGGTTCACGAGACAGTACGATAGGCCTCAATCAAGATTCAATAGGTTTAGTCTAGTCAGTTAGTTTAGGCTTCACTGCGGATGCCTAAGAGTAGCTATCAGTCCTAGGGTGCTTATAGACAGAGTAGTCTTTCTCATCCTAGTAGGTGGTGGCTGAGGAATAGGTTCATAATGGAACAAGAGTAGGTCGAGTCTTCCTTGACAACAAGCTAGAGATCTAGAGTCTTTTATACAGATACCACTTCTCGTAGTGATTAACAAAGGGATGATCGGGCTTCATCTGGGTTCTATGAGTGTGGGGCATTAGATTATTAGGCTCGATAATGTCTCAAACTGAGATGGAGATATTCAACTTCTCAAACAGGTCCATTAATGCCACCACCACCGATTAGAGGTCGAGTCTAACAACCCAACTTTTTTTAAAATCTCCTTATGATTAGCCTTATATGATGTACTACTGGTCATGGTTGAGTTTTGGTAGCCACGGGTTGAGTTTAAGTGGCCGAATGCAAAATGGGCTAGTTAGTGGCCTAGAAGGACAATTTCAATAGTGTAATTTAAATAGTCACAACATTTGATGTGGGATGAACCATGTGGGATACTACATATCATATTGAATCTCTTTGCGTTATCTTTGCAACGCAACTGGTTTCACTCAATTTGGAGTTCGGGTGAGGGAGATATGGCCCAAACAGTGAGACTGTCTAAATTTCGGAAGACATTGGAGATAGGCTCAGAAAAATGGCTAAGGGCTGGGACACGGACCGTAAAACTTTGCACGGTGCGTCTTGGGTGTCTTCAAGCATTCCAGTGAGCTAGGGGTGTCCTGGAACCACCCCTAAGACAAGTATAGGACCACGAGACCTTGGACGACTCGTTTGAGCCTAGATGGTCCGTCCACTGTCCCGTCAAGTTGGACAGTGGCTAGGCCAAGCCATGGAAAAGTTTGGGAGTCTAAGTTTGGGCTCACGGGACAGGTTCACGGCCAGTCAACCTCCAAACGGTTCGTCAAAAGTGTCCTTCAAGTGTTACAGAGAGCCTTTCGAGAGTTCATGCTCAAAATTTGGTTAAGTATGGTGAGATGGAGGGTTGAACGGCTCATACACAGTGTTATGGGCACTGTAGCAGCCGTATCACTCTTCTTAGTTTCAGAAAGTTACATTTTATTAATGGTATTTTCGTGATTTAATATTTCCTTAAGCCCTTTTTTGGTACACTAAGGTCTCCTAAATCCTTAAAACATTCCCCAAACCCTCATTTATCCATTCAAACTCTCCTATACTCTCTTTTAAGATTTTAAGACTCTCTTGGCCGTCATTGAAGAAAGCTTTGGGAATTTAGGGAATAAGACGTTGACTAAGTTTGACTTTGCTTATTATTAGTGGAATTAAGGTATGTGGGACTTGATTCAAGGATCCTCTTT
>JBCEWC010005564.1:0-24701 GCA_038996855.1 Solanum aculeatissimum
AATTATTTGAATTATTAAAATTTGAAGAAGCTCGATGATTAATTTATGTTGTGGAGGGTAAAAATTGGGTGTCAACACTGGTCACCATTATTTTTTAATTTAAAAAAAACACTATATATATATATATATATAAAAAAAACTAAGCTACTATCAACTTGACATGTTATCAATGTTTTTGAGTTTGAAATTTGACGTGGCAGTCCACCACTATCATCAACGACATACCTAGTGAAATTTGACAAGTAAAAATTGGAGAAGGTAAAATGTACGCGTACCTTATCACTACCTCACGGAGATAGATAAACTGTTTCTGAAAAACCCTCAACTCAAAAATCTAAGCCCCCAAAGCAAAAAATATTGGACATAAACTAACGATTAGAATGATAAGCAATTGATAATTTTATAAATACACTAAAAGTAACAAAAAATGATGGACAATAATAACACAATAAGATGCAACTAATCTTACTAACCTATTACATCACGGACAACATCATATCCCTACTAGCCTATTAACCTTCTATCTTAATATGCACCCTCTATTTCTTTTTATCTAAGATCACGTCCTCAATTATATGAAATTGCATCATAACCTGTCTAATCACCTCCCCCCTAATATTTATTCGATCTACATCTACTCCTCCCCAAATTCCATATTTGCAAGTCGTGGATGGTAACTTACAATTCATTTTATAAAATCTTGCTATAGCGTAAATAAGGATCTTGTAGGGCTATCTGTGCAATTCTTACTATGTTTGGGCCTGTACTGATAGAAATTTAGAATCTGGACTTTCTTATTTATAAGCCCAGTATTTTGTAACCAATTTCCTTAAGTAAGACCTAGGGAAGCCCAATGGTTCTTTCACCCTAGCCCATTTTCAAACTCTACTTCAGGGGCAAATCCCATTGTGTAAGGAGTAAATTTCAATTTGTTCCTACTCTTTTCAAATTTATCAAAAATCCCTTTAAAAAAGTCACTTGTTGATACATGCTAATTGTAGTTATTTTTTCTTCCATAAATTAAGTTATTTAATGTCATTCAAACTCTTTCCATAAAAAACCTAACAGATTCCTTCCGAAAAAAGGAGAGATAAATTTTAAACTGGCAATTAATGCCAATAAACATATTTTTCATAAAAAACTTATTGGATTCCTTTAGAAAAAATAAATCCAAATTTTGAATTCAATATCATTGGATTCATTTTCTATTTTCGTGGTTGATGCTACTAGAGAAATCATCGTTTGGTTAGTTCCATGTCTTCTTAGTTTTGTTTGGTTAGTTTCGTTTTCAAAAGAACAAAGAAGAAAAGGTATGAATAAATCAATTTGGTTGCGTCATTTTGAAATTTAGGAATTCAAGTTTTTGATGGTGTGAATGGGTAATCCTTCTTCAGGTATCAATTACCCAGATCAAACACCTAATTTTAAGTATCAAGTATCTTCTAGACAAAAAAAACATAAAACTTATGTTAGGTATCAATTATCAGTAGTTTGATAAGCACAAACACTTCTTCTTAAAGTATCAAGTACTTAAATGCAACACTTAATTTTAAGTATCAAATATTTATCACTCTTTAAAAAAAACAGGGAAATCTTTCTTCAGGTATCAACTGATAAATCCTTAATTTTAAGTATCAAATATCTATCATTCTAAAAATATATGGAAATCCTTCTTCAAGTATCAACTAGTAAATCCTCTTCAATGAAGTCACCTCGAGGATTTTGGGCATCATCGCCAAAACAAAAATGATGAATCATTTTCTTACGATTTCTCGGCCAATAATGGATCATTTTCTTATGATTTCTCGGCCAATAATGGATCATTCATTTTTTTAAATCTATTTTCATGAAATTCCTCATCGTTGAAATCAGAATTCTACCGGTGTGAAACTTCAGAATGAGAAATCCATATGTATCAACGATTGGACATGAACGAATGCTATGAAGAAGAAGATAAAAAAATGGAAGACACTAGGTTTTGGCGGAGAAATCAGAGACTTTTCAATTTCTTCCCTTTTTATTTAATTTGAAAATAATAATTAAAAAATTAAAATTAAAATTAATCGTGAAAAGATTGATTAGACAACTGAAAAATAGGAGAATTATGTAGATATTGATTAAAATACTTAAAATTAAGAGGGAATTTATGATAAATTACAGAGGAGTGAGAAATAATAGTCTATGTATCTACAAGTTGGAGAGAAAAAATAGAAATAAGGATTTTTTGTAATATTTTAGAACGGTAGGGATTATTAAAAATTATGGTAAAATATCTTGTGTAATTTTTCCTAAAAGAAAATCAATTTCATGGGTTCATTCATTAGTAAACTTTTGATGTCAATAACGATAAAATTTATGAGAAATAAGAAATAAGTAATTTTTTATTAAACTCTAAATTAGTAGAAAATATATTCGTTGTGATACTTTGTCGGTATATTGATACCATATCGGTATTGTATAAGACTGGAACTTAATTATATGTGATATTTCCTCAGTATATTGATACCTTTTTGGTATCATATAGTTTTGAACTCTTTTTAAAAAAAAAGTAGAACGATTAAGAGAAAATTATTAAAATCACAAAATTATTTATTAAACTCTAAATTAGTAGAAAATATATTTTTCAGATACTTCGTTGGTATATTAATGCCCTATCGATATCATATAATTTGAACTTTTTTTTAATAAATAAAATAATTAAGAGAAAATCATTAAAGTCACAAATTTATTTATTAAACTCTAAATTAATAGAAAAAATATTCTTTGTGATACTCTATCGGTATATTGATACCACATCGGTATTATATAGAATTGAGTTTAATCCTTTATGATACCCTTTCGATATATGTATACCTTATTGATATATCATACAAGGTGGACGATGATGTTAGTGCACAAATTTTAATAGTAGGGACATAAATGTAAAAGGTATATAAGCGTAAATAGTTTACTTCAAAAACACATAAATTTAGTTTCTTTCTAAATACAACGTCTTAAAAATATAATAAAGAAATAATTATAATCAATGATAAGAATAAATAAGAAATTAAGTGTAAAATTGTATCTTAATTATATAAAGTCAAACATTTATTTCTTTTAAAAAGCATCCAAACTTAAAAGTTTTTTTTTTTTTAAAAAATGAGGGTAGAAGATGGAAAAATAAAGAGGAGAATTACTATGTCAAAGAATCGAACATTCATCAATAAAATGAAAGTTCATATTGTAAACCAACTGATCTACTAAGATTTTCTGCTCTCCACTAAACCCAAAAGCTTATTTCTCCATTCTCATTTTTTGTGTATTTTCTAGAGGGAACGCCTAAATAAACTAAAAGAGGTGCCAAGTGTAAGATGGTGGACTATATTTTGGGCAAGTAACCCGTGTCGGTCTTATCAGCTTACTATTCACGCAAATCAGGGGGCCAATATGTCCGTTTCAACTCATAACATTGACCAGAAACTTTTTGTTTCTTTCCTCAACTTCTTTCACCTCATAAATCATTTTTTTCTACCTCTACAACCTCAACTCCCAGTTTCCCGTCCATAGTTAAAATGGAATTTGGTTTTTGTCAAGTTTTGAATTTAAATTTAAATAAAAAAGAGATGTAGTAATTCAAAAAAAAAAAAAGACTTGTAAAGTTATAATAATTCAAACCAAAATATGACAATCCAATTTGATATTTCTCTCCTTTTTATATTATTTGACTCATATTAACTTAATGTAATAAGTTAATTTTATTAATGACGTTTTAAACTTTTAATTTGACTATTATAATTTTAAATAATTATTTAATATACAAAATAATAAAACTCTTAATAATTCATTTTTAAGATAAAAATCAAAAATCAATATCATCTTCTAGAATCAGAAAATTTTCAATTAATTTTTTTTTCCTAAATAGTCAACAAGTAAAAGAGTACTAATAAATTTGGTGAAATTCTTAATCCACCGCATATTTGGGTCTCCGGTCACTATCCATTTTGTATTAAAACCCTTCCACCACCACCAACTCCATTACTCTGTTTCAAAAAACCTGCAACAACTCACTCACATCCTCTCATTTCACGCACTAAAAAGAATCATGGGTATTTCGATTTTCTTTCCCTTTTATGTTTCTTAACATGAATCTCTCTTTTTGATTATGAACTAAGATTAATCTTTCTTTGTTTCTTTCTCTCACAGCCAAGGTTAAGATTGGAATTAACGGTAAGAATCTGGTTCAAAGTCAGAATTTTATCTACCTTCGTTTGATACTATATTCTATAGTTTTGAAATCTTGTTTTATATGAAGGATTTGGAAGAATTGGCCGATTGGTGGCTCGGGTTGCTCTACAAAGAGATGATGTTGAGCTTGTTGCTGTTAACGACCCCTTCATCTCTGTTGATTACATGGTACTTACGACTTACCCACAAGTAGAAAAATCCCTAAACGAGATTTTTTTGATAGTTTAGTTGATGGGTTCGGTTTGTCGGTGTTGCAGACGTATATGTTTAAGTATGACAGTGTACACGGCCAGTGGAAGCACCATGAGCTTAAGGTCAAGGATGAGAAGACCCTTCTCTTCGGTGAGAAGGCTGTTACTGTTTTTGGCTTCAGGTAATGTTTTATCTCTTTTAACGTATATACAAATTGGTTTACTATTTTATTGGGTCGATTTGAGTTTCGGATTGTTAACTTTATTTGTATATCTGAAGGAACCCAGAGGAGATTCCATGGGCGCAGACTGGAGCTGAGTATATTGTGGAGTCGACGGGGGTCTTCACCGATAAAGACAAGGCTGCTGCTCATTTGAAGGTTTGTGATTATAAAGAAATAGATCTTTGTTCTTTACTGATCTCCTTTGCTTTGAATTATAAGGAGAAGTGATCATCAAGTTTTTTGCTTTAATGTGCATGTATACATAATTGCTCTTTATTGGTGGCGTTAATTGATGTTTGATGTGTATCTTTTATTGTATATACTGATAACAACATTACAAAATTTGCGTTAATTGATGTTTGATGTTCATGTTTGTGATGATCGGAGGATTTATACTTGAGTTTCGTTGAGCACACTGCTATATAATATATATTTTACTGATATTGCTCTATCCGTTTCAATTTGTTTATCCTACTTCCTTTTTTAGTATCTTTCAAAAAGATCATGTCTTTTTTTTTTCCCAACTATTTAATTTCAAATTCCATCTTCTTACATTTTTGAGACCACAAGATTAACTGACATTCTGTTGCCTTCTACATATTTTTAATTTAAGACCACGAAATTCAAGTCTTTCCTACTTTTTCACACTCTGTGGCAAGTCAAAACTGGATAAACGAATTGAAACGGAGGGAGTATAATTATTTATAAGTATTTTTTTTGCCAAGGACATTGATTTTCTGTAGAACGTTTTATCTCAAGTCAATGCAACTAAATCAATTTAAATTTGGAAAATAATTGAATAAAGCACATCTCTTTGTTGAGTTATATTAACGACTCTACATCAAATTTGATATCTTTATGTTTGTTTCTGTTAATGCTATGATAGTTGGTGGATTAATTGACTATTTTTTTTTCCGACCCTAGCTTGAGTTCTTGTCAGTGATTCAAGGGAGCTAATATCTGCTCAATTTTTGTTAATCATCAGGGTGGTGCCAAGAAAGTTGTCATTTCTGCCCCTAGCAAGGATGCTCCTATGTTTGTTGTTGGTGTCAATGAGAAGGAATACAAACCAGAGCTCAACATTGTTTCAAATGCTAGCTGTACCACGAATTGCCTTGCTCCCTTGGCCAAGGTTCTCCTTTTCCACCCACCGGTTTCCTTCAAATTAACTATTGTGTCATTGCGTATGTGGTGTCATTCCGTATGTGGATGGAAGAATGAAACGTTATCTCACAATTTCTCATGTCATTCTACAGGTTATAAATGACAGATTTGGAATTGTTGAGGGTCTCATGACCACAGTCCACTCCATCACCGGTAAGTGTTTCTCTTGCTTGTGCTTTTAAATAGAATGCTTTCAGCTTGCTCACTCGATTTGGCTACCACCATAATATTGCAGCCACTCAGAAGACTGTTGATGGGCCATCTGCCAAGGATTGGCGAGGTGGAAGAGCTGCTTCATTCAACATTATTCCCAGCAGTACTGGAGCTGCCAAGGCTGTCGGGAAAGTGCTACCATCATTGAATGGAAAGTTAACAGGAATGGCTTTCCGAGTCCCAACTGTTGATGTGTCTGTGGTTGATCTCACAGTTAGGTTGGAGAAAGAAGCTACCTATGATGAGATCAAGGCTGCCATTAAGTAAGTTTGTTTCTTTACATGATTTTCACAAGAAGTCATTTTCCTTTTTCCCTAAATAGTATCATATCAATAGCATCTTGCAATCATTCATGTTCTTTCACTTTTTCCCCATGGAGTTGCGTGTTTGCATGACACTGCTAACTTGAATTGTTATATTTTTAAAAGGGAGGAATCTGAAGGAAAATTGAAGGGAATTCTTGGTTACACTGAAGATGATGTGGTATCCACTGATTTTGTGGGAGACAATAGGTGAGTTTGGGATTTTGAACTATGATTGAGTTTCTGTGTTTCGCGTTTCATGAGCTCCACTACAGTTTCTTGCTTGAACGTTGTCTGCGGCTGATCCACTTTTATCTTGCTATACTAATCAGAGACTGTATTTCTGAATGGAAATAATTTGCAGATCAAGCATATTTGATGCCAAGGCTGGAATTGCTTTGAGCAAGAAATTTGTCAAGGTTGTTGCATGGTACGACAATGAATGGGGTTACAGGTAAAAATATGAAATATTTGTTGTACGTCTTTCATCATCAGTTCAATTCTGAATGCTCTGCACGGCTGCACTGCTTAGGAGTATTATATGATCTGTAGCTTCCTGCTAATAGTAATCCTTGATGCATTGCAGCACACGAGTGGTGGACTTGATTATGCACATGGCATCAGTTTAGTAACGTGGCAGTTCACTGAGTGGTGGCGAAGTGTGGCAGTGCTGCTGGTGATGATCCAGTTCTTTGTTGTTAGATAAAACAGTTTAGAATAAAGTGTTCTCTCGGACCACTAAAGTGCGGATGTTTGATGTGATTTTGGGGCTATAGTTTTGTTTAGGTGTTCAACTGGATTGTAGACCTCTTCACATTCCCAGAATGAGTCTTTTGTGACTCTGATATATGTCTTTCTCTCGTTTTGTTCTGTTATGAATGTATAATAACGTTGAACCTTGTTTAGCGCTCTTGCTTCCCCGTTTCTTTACTATCCTGTGGTGCTTAGCCAACAGGTCCCAAGTATAAGGTCAATAGATGAATTCCTCCTCTGCCTGGGATTATCTGTTCTTTTTGGAATGTGTTCCTTGAATATATTCCCCTTTCTTCCAGAAGTATAATGGAGTGTGTCATGCTGTGTTTTCAGTTTCTAATAAATGCAGTGAATGGAAGGAGGCAGGATTGCAGATTTCATGTGAATTTGGGTTGGCTGTTTTTTAGGATCACAAGAATGCCAATAAGGTTGGATAACTTTTGGTTGAGAGCATAGGTGCTTTTAACCACTACTAGTAGGTGGATGATTTGGATGCCAAAAACAGCTGAATCAACTCTCCTTTATAACCTTTACCAGTTATCATAACGCGTTCTGTCCCGGCAGTTGCTGTTACTTTTTTGAATCCAATAGGCTAAAAAGACTTGCCAATGTTTTCAAGCCTTAGGGTTACCTAATGCTCTTTCTTTCTTTTTTGGTTTTCCACCCGGTGTTTGTCCATGGAATTCAGACTAAATTCAGATTGCGCACTGTAAGGTCTATTCAGTGGTGGCGCTCTCAACATGATTTTTACCATATCAGAGCTTGAATCCGAGACCAAGCAGTGGTGTACTGCATCACAACCTAATACTCTTTCCATTTACCTGGTTTTCCTTCTAGTGGCAGACTATGTGTTCATTTGAATTTCAAATTTGAAATTGGAGAATATGATTTTTCTATTAGACCAGAAACATTAGAAAAAGACAAGATATCTCTTACATAAATTTTCAATTTCGAATTTGAAAAATGACAGCATTTATTTTTCCTGTCCGACCAGTACCTGATTTCAAGTGGCCTTGTTATATATGTTTACCAACCAAATGACTACTGGCTTCGTTCAAATATATAATATTTCTTGGTTATACCGTTTATATTAATTGGTCAAATATTATAATCGGATCAAAAAATAATTTTTTCCTCAATCGAGCTTTCACATTTACACTACTTTTTTTTCTAGTTAATTATTGTTCGCAATTGACTATGACAAATTTCATACGGTATGTTAATGTGGACTCATAAGTCATTAAACTGTTCCATTTCAAATTTTATATACTTTCGATATCTCCGCCAAATCTTCTTCTTCTTCTTCATCCTTCCCAATCATATAAAAATATACACACTCTCTCTCTGAGCTGTTTCATCAATGCTCCATTTAACGCCAAATCCCTCTAGGATAACACTCCAATACTATTAAACAATTCATATTTTCTGACTAAAAATCAATTTTGAATGGTTCTTCACTGATGGCGTCATCGGCGTTCAAATCGACGACTCGGAGGACTACCTTAGGTGGAAATCCTGCCGGAGTCGATAGCTCCTCCGGCGGTTCCGGTAACAAAGCTCATCGCCGTTCTAGGAGTCTCAGCCGAGTTCCTCACGGGACGCGGCGCTATGAGGAGCCTGCACAGGCTGACTTAGGCTACAATGCTGCTCCGCGTGGGAAGTTTGTTAATACGACTAGAGGATCGGGAGTTCCTGAAATCAGCCTTGATGATCTCGCTATAGAGTTCTTTTCTCAGGAGGAGGAGAGAGAAAATAGCGACCGTGGTCGGTCAGAGAGGCGTGCGTCGGGGATTGGGCATTGGGCGAGCGAAACGACATCGTCGAGGAGGCGTGGTAGGTCGGTTTCGAGAGAGGGTTCGAAATCCTCTGCTGCTGATCGGAAAAGCGTCAATGCTGATCGTTCCCGAAGTAACCTAGCTAAATCAGATGCCACTTCGAGGAGGAGGAGGTCGGTTTCTGCTGTTCGATATCAGATAAGTGATTCGGAGGTGAAACTTCTCTATCCTTTCCTTCTTTTTGTCTATTCCAAAACTTTGCTTAGGGAGTAGAACTGGAACATATCTCTACTACTCCAGGAATTGACTGGTTCAAGCAATTCTCAAGAAATGCTAGGGTAGAAGGCTAGTAAGTAGTTGAGAATTATTTTGCTTTTTGATGGGATATGACTTGGTGGTAGTCAAGAGCGCCATGGCTATCATAATATTAGCCTTATTTCATGTAGTTTATCATCTGTTGTGTACAATGTTTCAGTGGTCGCATTATGCTGCCAGTGTTACTGTTCCTTGCAGGTATGTTTTGTACTGTTTTCCGACTAGTTGTCATATTTTCTTTACTGTCGTTTTTCCTTCCCATTACTACTTTGATTTGCTTCACTTGAGCCAAGGGTCTTTCGGGAATAGCCTCTCCACGGGCTAGGTTAAGGTCCGCATACCCCTCCCCAGACCCCACTTTGTGGGGTTTAATGGACTTCACCAAAGAGACTGCTACACATTTTACTTTTTGTGTGTATGTGTAAGGTGGTGGTGGGGCAAGTGGAGGAAGGGTGAAATTTAATATACAGATCTTATTTTACTGATCAAAAGAAAGAAAATGTAATACAATCTATAGACACAAAATATATGAAATCTAAATGGCCATGATATCAGAAAGTAGATATCTTTTTCGGTTGTTAATTCTAAGCAGAAGGGTCCTTTTTCACCAAACTGCTTTGATTGTGTACATTCTACCAGTAAGACAAAAATTTATATCACTCACCTACATCTAATGATAAAGACAGCCTTAGTGAATCCTAATGTATAATGTATAAATTGCCCTGTATCATAAAAGTGAAACCCTGCATGAAATCCTATGACAAGAAACTAACATATGGAAGTTTAAGTGCTCATAAAAAATAAAGAAAAAGCAATTTGAGGAGGCTTGCCTTCAGTTACTATGTCTATATTTGTACATTATACCCTATTTCATAAGAAAATTTCTTCAAAGGTAATGGTTACGCCGATTAGTTTGTTATTTAATTTTATCGTAAATCTCAGATATGTACATAACTTAGTATGCTTGAAAATTTGTGCGGGTAATGTTCTCTTCCAAAAACTTTTGAACTTTTCATTACTTTAGTTAAGAAGTTAGAAGTCCAAGTACACTGCTTGACTTCTAGAAGTACATTACCTTTGTGATGCATCTTTTGAATGGTATCCTGTTACCTTAAGAATTGTTTTTGTTGGTTACTGGATCCCTAGCAGAGACAAATAAAGTTAGGAGATTACTTTTAGTCTGCTAGGTCTTGGTGAACTGAATTATCCGGTACATGTGCTGGTGGGAGGTAGCCTGTGGATCAGTTAACATGTTCTCAATTTCATTTGGCTATCACTGTCATAAGACAAGTGTTTTTCCTCTTACTCTGTTTATAGTGTCGTTTCTTCTGATGTAAGTGCTGTCAGGTAAATAATCAGTGACTCGGCATTTGGGTCAGTTTTATAGAGAAAAAAAATTAGAGGGAGGTTTCAGTTGGTTTAAGTGTTGAAATTGGATTGCAATCATATACGCGATTGCAGAGAGTTGTATTATTCTCCTATTGGATTGGAAGCGAATACAAGTGAAACTATATGTGGTGTATGACGTTCCCAGTTTTTTGTTCTTATACTGCAGAATTATAACAAACCTTTTAGGCTTTAAGAATTACACAATTTTCTTTTTTGGTTTCCCACTGGCTGTCAGGTAAATAATCAGTGACTCGGCATTTGGATCAGTTTTATAGAGAAAAGAATTAGAGGGAGGTTTCAGTTGGTTTAAGTGTTGAAATTGGATTGCAATCATATACGCGATTGCAGAGAGTTGTATTATTCTCCTATTGGATTGGAAGCGAATACAAGTGACACTATATGTGGTGTATGACGTTCCCAGTTTTTGTTCTTATACTGCAGAATTATAACAAACCTTTTAGGCTTTAAGAATTACACAATTTTATTTTATTTTGGTTTCTCACCCCGTGTCTGGTGCTCACATTGAGAGTCCGACCATATCCGGATTCATGCTGCGTAGGGCCCCATTTGGGGGGAAGCACTCTCTGGTTAAGGGAGGAGCACTCCCATCCGCTGCGCCACATCCTTTGGTGGTAGAATTACACAAATTGAAGATGTCCTCCTCAAATAATTTCAGTTCCCACTTTTCAATGTTCTAGGACAAGCTCACTCTTACATAATTGATTCTCCGATAAAGCTCACCTCAATTTAAATGTCCTAGTTCTTTCTTTTATTAAAAAAATGTTGATATCTCTGAACAGTGATGGGGCATGCCACAGTATGATATGGTAATTTCAATACTGATTGAAAACGCACTAGAGTGAGATGCAACTTACGGCACATCTACATATTATATAGGGGTGAATCAAAAAAGCTTTAGGTTGTTTAAATATTCATTATCAATGAGTTCTTAAGGGTGATATCTATAACTGTAATAATTATAGGGCTATCAAGTTTTAAGTCACACTATGAAGGTCTGGGAGAGAGTGGTGGAGATGAAGGTGAGGAGAGAAGTGTATTTCTAAGAACCAATTCTGATTCATGCCGGAGCGACCGACTACCGAAACAATTCATCTTGTTCGGAGATTGGTGGAGAAATATAGGGAAAGAAAGAGCTGACACAACCTATTCAGGAGTAGGTTCCTTGGTGTATGTTATTTGAGGATGATATAGTACTGATTAATGAGACTCAGGATAAAATAAATAATAAGTTGGAGGGTTGGAGACATACTCTGAAGTTTAAGGGGTTCAAATTGAGCAGGATCAAAACAAAATACTTGGAGTGCAAATTCAGTGTTGCGAGGGATGAAGTGGACATCACAATGAGGCTTGCCACTCAATCTATTCCCAAGAGAGAAAGTTTTAAATACCTTGGGTCCATTATCTAGAGTAGTAGGGATATTGATGATAATGTCGCACATCGCATTGGGGCAACATGGATGAAATGAAGGCTTGCCTCTAGAGTGTTGTGTGATAAGAAGATATCACCTAAACTTAAAGGTAAGTAAGCCTCTAGAGTGTTGTGTGATAAGAAGATATCACTTACAAAATGGTGGTTAGACCGTCTCTGATATATGGGTGGAGCGTTAGCTAAGTCAAAAACTCGTATGTTCAGAAGATGTACATTGTGGAGATGAGAATGTTCAGATGGATGTGTGCACATACAAGGTGCGATAAAATTAGGAATGAGGTTATTCGAGAGAAGGTAGGGGTGACTTCTATGGCCGACAAGATGAGAGAAGCAAGACTGAGATGGTTTGGGCATGTGCAGAGAAGGAGTGTCGACGCTCCTGTTCGGAGGTGCGAGAGGTTGGATTTAGGGGCAATGCGGAGCGACAGAGGTAAACCAAAGAAGTATTGAAGAGAGGTGATTAGACATGATATGACGCAACTTCATATCATCGAGGACATGACCTTAGATAGAAAAGAATGGAGGTCGCGTATTAGGGTAGAAGGTTAATATGCTAGTAGGGGTAAGATGTTGTCTTGCCTTGTGATGTAGTAGGTTAGTAGGATTGATGCGTTTTTATATATTGTGTTGTATTGTCCATCATTTATTTTGCTACTTTTATTTTATTTATGGAATTGTCTTTGCCTTTTATTTTAGTCGCTATTCTATATCTAGTATTTTTTGTACTTTTGGGGCTGATATACTTGAACCGGGGTCTTCTGGAAACAACCTCTCTATCTCTATGAGGTAGTGGTAAGGTCTGCGTATACTCTACCTTCTCCAAACCCTACTTGTGAGATTTTACTGGGTATGTTGTTGTTTTAGTAATGTGTTCTTAAGATCACTCTCTAAAAAGAAGGAATAAGGGAGAGCCAAAGGTATCAGCTAATAAATGTGCAGTTGTTGGCACTTTTTGATCAAGAATTTTCTTTATTATATGACAGAGTGATGCAGATCATTATCGAAATTCTAACAGCCAAATTGAGATCAGGAAGAGTCGAAGCAACAAAATTAGCGATGTTCCATCATCAGTGAAGCCAACAGCTGTAAATAATCCAAAATTAAGGAGGTCATTTAGTCAAAAAGACATGTCGCTGTTACATGATGGCTACTCTGTAAGCCGACAACTTTTATATGCTTCTCTTTGAGTTGTTGGGAACTTATTGGGTTAATGTATCGTTTCTTACAAAAAAATTGCAGTTGCTCTTGCCCTTTGTTCTTATAATGTTCTGCTTTTTGTGGTCACTACATGCTTTCTTGCAATGTTACTAATTGATGCACTTCTTCATTCATATTAGAGTCACTCTTCTGCCTTGACTGATGATGACACAAAGGATGCTCTTACCTGTAAAAATGGCATCGAGAAAACCATTCGAGCAGTTTATGCACAGAAAAAGGTTTACTGTGGTTATCTGTCAAAGTAGCACGCACCGAATTTTTCTTATGTCTTATCAGTTGTTTTTTCTTCTGAGATATATTATTGTTCTTCAGGGTGAGCATCCAAATGGGGATGTAAATGGTGAACTCTACGAAGCAATGAGAAAAGAACTCAGGCATGCTGTTGAAGAAATCAAAACTGAACTTGAACAAGTGTGTGATTTATTTGTCCCATCAAATAAGAAAAATTACTTCCCCGCACAGTTTATGAGCTTGCTTACTATTTCATGTTGACTAATGCAGACCATGGGGAAGAAAACTAGTGGCTCCAAACCAGGTCATTTGGCCAGAAAAAGTTATGTGACGAAATTGGAACAGGTGAGTTTTCTCCATGCTTTCATTTTCCTACTTTTTTGCGTACGGGGTTGAAGTCTTCTTTGGCAATCATTATGTTATGCAGTCTTTCTTCCAGTCCAATATCTTTTTCTCCTTTTGCACACTGGTTCTGCTTCTTCTTTGGCAATCACTGTGATGTGTGATTTAATCCTTGGAAAACTTTAACTTTCTTTAATATTAAAGTCAGAAGTGTATGCAATATCTGCTTGCTGAAATTCTGCAGGAAGACCAAAGAGGTAGGGATCGGCGTATTGTCAAAGAACTTCCTGATACAAAAAGCTCTGCTGCTGGGCAGAAACAACCACGTAGAAAGGTCTCTCCCTTTTTTGGTTGAATGATCAATTGCTGACTTTCTTGATTAACTGTTATTCACCTCTGTAGTAGTTTCCTTTATTACTAGTTTTTTACAAATTTCCAGAGAAGCAATGATAGAAACAGGACATCAACACAACTGAATGATGAAGCTGAGAAATTTTTTGTGGATTTCATTGCAAATATAGAAGATACAGATTTCTCTTCATTTGATGGAGAAAGGAGTGATGCAAGTTCCACATTAGGAGGAATAGTGAAGCCAAAGGACAGTATTACTTATGGGGCAGCAGTTAATCAAAGTCCAGCAGGACCTAATTGTCATCCTGTTGGAACTGATGGGGTTATCTTCCCCTGGTTACAGTGGGAGACAAGCAATGATGGTTCTCTCACTCCCATGAAAGATTTGCCAACTCCTGTTAGCAGTAAAATGCTAATATGTGATGCCACACAGGTAAAGTGATAGAATTAAAAATCTGCATGCTTGTTTTGTGAGTTGTGACATCTAAAAAGTTCTGTGCTGCTTTTGGTTTGACATACTAGCAAGTGCGCTCTTGATTGGATAACATCCTCCAAGATACTTGTTATGAACTAGGTTTAGCTAAATTTTCTAGATGGTTGGATATTTTTTAGGAATTACATAATCTCGTTAAGTGGTCAACTAGAAGGTATGTTGGGTCACTCTGGTCCAGTGAGTACTTACCTATTTCTTTTTTACTTTTTTGAAACCAAAAGTTTGAGGCTTAAAGCCTCTTTTATTTCCAACTTAAAATAAATATGTACACAATCAGGCTCCAAAAACCGACCCAATAATGGAAATAAACAAAGTAAAAAGAAAAGAAAAAACTAAAGAGACAAAGAAACATCTGGAAGTGATGAGTACTAAGCTGTCGTTTTGCCTATTTGGAGATTTATCTTTGCTTCTACTTCTTCGTAGAGAAGACCCAGGAAGTCTCTACATGCTAAAATGCTAGACAACCAATGGATTCCTTATTTAACACAAATTGCTTGAAGTTGCTTTACATGCAGTGCCATTTGTTTTGCGTTTACACATTCACTTTAGTAGTGTGCTAGCCATATAATTTGTATTTCTCTAGTTGTAAAATATCATTCTCTTCCCAGACATCTATTGTAACTTGGCCCCAACTTTCCTTCTTGTAGGACATCACTTCCCCTCAGAATGATAATAATTATTCCATCAGTAGTCATGGGAGTTGGAGCCCAGCAATTCTGCAGAGTCAACAGAAGAATAGAACAATCTATACGATTGAAGATGGTGGAAACTTATCAGGAGAACTTGAAAGTTGCCAAAGTTCAGGATTTGATATGGCTGAATACAACAAGCTTAAACGAAGTGAAGAGCTGTTGTTTGAAAGGTACAGAGAACGGAATAGAATTAGTTCAGGTGGTCTTTTACTTTGTGGTCATTTTCGCTAGTTACATTGTGTTGCTTATACTCATTTGCAGCTAGTAAAGTACATAAAGTTGTTTAGGAGTAGCAAAAATTGTCATGTTGTGAGTCCTGGAAGTTGGAATTCACTTCATCGTGGATTTTGGATTGTTAATGGTTCACTCATACTTGTCCTCGTGGTTATATTTTGTTCTAATATACCCCGTGCCCCTCCACACAGGGATAAATTTAAATATATTTTCTTGTTTTCTTTCCTCACGTATTTGTTCATGCAAATTATTGAGATAATTCATACCTTATAAAGTAGTTAAGCTAATTTATACCTTCTTCTAAAGTAGGTAAGCTTCAACTCTAGAGAAGAAAACAATCATATATGTATCTATAGCAGCTAAGAGACCCTCTTTTCTTCTGGTTTATTGCTGATTATAAGTCGCTAAGACACTTGATATTCATAAATATATGTATCTACCAATGGAAGTTTATTCTAAATAAGCTCCAAATATCAATCATTTCTTCACTAAGAACATGTTTGATACTAATATGCAAATTTAAAATATTGCACATCTGACAAATGCTAAAAATGTTTTTTGATGAGACCCCTACAATCAATAATAGAACTTGTAGCACTCTCATGAGCTAGCTTTTGGGATTGAGTTAGGCCTAGGTACCATATATTGACATGGTATCAGAGTCGAACCTATCCAATTTATTGTTCTCCAATGTTGGGCTCCCATGTCCAATTGAGGGTTGGACGTGTGGGAGAGTGTTAAAAAGTACATCATGAGAAATTGATCTTCTTATATGGACTTGGACAAACTTTCCCTCATGAGCTAGTTTTTGAGATTGAGTTAGGCTCAAGTAACATATCTTTCCAAGACAATATTATGTCGAGCAAATGCAAAAGCAACATCTCCTAAAACACTCAAGAAACCAAATACTCTTCCTGTACTTGTTGAAGCCCTAGGACTATAATCAACCTCTGGAGCTATTCCTTTGTGTACTGATGCTCCCCAATCTATGAAAATAATAGTAATTAGTCTTTTATTATTTGATAATATATATAGACCAAACTATGTACTTAATGATATTGATGCCACTCATACATAAATATGTTTTTATTGAGAAACATATAGATTTTAATTTGTTTATGTGATTTTGACTTGATACAAAGTTAAAGAAAATAAAATAAAATAAAATTTTAAATTATGTGATTTTAAACTAAATATATATATGTATGTATGTATTAAAATACTTTTTAATCTTGTGAGTTCAACTTTAAAAAATTGTCAAAAAATAAGAAAAAAGAGACTTTCTTTTAAAACATACTAAATAAGGAATTAAGACATATAAATTGAAATGGGGAGTGCATAATTTATGTGCTAAAAAGAATGCCATTTTTCTATTTTCAAAACAATTTAAATTTAAAAATTTTAATTTATCCATAATTATGATCAAATAAATATCTTAAACTTATTTTGTAATACCAAATTTAAAAATTTTCTCTACTTTTTTTTAATTTCTAACCAAGTCAAATCAAAACAATCAAATTGAAATGAGAGAGTAATAAAACTAACAAAGAAAAAAAAGATAAGTGAAAGAACCTGGACTCAAAGACATGACAACACTCAGTACAATTTTTTTTTAATGAGTAGTGTTTGAATCAGATTGTGTGCGTCTTAATTAATTCTATAAGATATCTGTCACTTTTCACTAGCAATAAAATACCAATTAACTCTATTTACTAACTCTAGAACACATAAAAAGAAATTATTTAATATTCCATTCGTCCATCTTTACTTGTCCCTTATGGACTTGACACAGAAATTAAAAAGTAATAAATAATAAGAATAATTTTATCAAATCATCTTTTGAATATAACAAATACAATGTCTTGAAAGATATAATAAGAAAATGATTATAATTAATGATAACTAGATAAATATTATTAGACATTTCATAATAATATAGTGAATAAATAAAATTAAACGAAAAAAATATTAAAATAAAAAAAATTACAATATGAAAAATCGAAATAAAATCTTAATAGCTACCATAGATGTATCTTCCCTTTTGGCTCCAATAAAGAAAAACGAAAAAGAATTTGAAGAAACCAAACTTTATCTTCTGTAAAATGAAGCAAATCTAGAGGAAGCATTCCTATATCCCCTCGAAAAATGCTAACTCTTCAAACTTGTTCTTTCTTCTTCACATTTCCATCTCCTAAAACCCTCCTTAAACCCTTCCATTCTTCTAAATTCAATTCTCTCCCTTTCTTAAACCTCTCTACTTCACCCCTTTCCCCTCTTACCCTTCATTGTTACAGTTCCGATGAGTACCCAGTAGGTGATGATGACGCTTTTCTCGAAGCTTTTGGACCCAAAGAGAAAGAATCCGAAGAAGAGGCCCGCCGCCGGAACTGGGTCGAACGTGGTTGGGCTCCATGGGAGGAAATTCTCTCACCTGAAGCTGATTTTGCCCGAAAATCTCTCAATGAAGGTGAAGAAGTTGCGCTTCAGTCACCTGAAGCTATTGAAGCTTTCAGAATGCTGAGCCCCAACTACCGGAAAAAGAAGATTGAGGAAATGGGTATAACGGAAGATGAGTATTACGCTAAGCAATTTGAGATTAAAGGGGATATTCCTGAACCTTTGGAAACTATGTGGGCTGGGCCGTTGGTGGTTCGGCATGTACCACCTAGGGACTGGCCGCCGAGGGGGTGGGAGGTTGATAAGAAGGAATTGGAGTTCATTAGGGAAGTTCATAAGATGCAGTCAGTGAGAGTGGATTATGATAAACTGGAGGAGATGGTGCAAACGGAAACTGATGGTATGGTCTTGGACCGGTATAAGATGTTCTTGAAGCAGTACAATGAGTGGGTTGCTGCTAACAAGGATAGATTAGAAGAAGAATCTTATAAGGTACAGGGTTATGAAATGTGATGTAGCTTTTGTACTGTAAAGAATGTGGGTAGTTCTAAGCTGTTCATAACATGTTGACTGAGAAATTAAAAAATCTTTGGACTTGTGAATATGCTTGAGCTACCTCGAATTTTATTCTCATGAAAAACGTAGGAGGTTAGTGCAACCAGAAAGAGTGCATGTAGCAGTTGATGAAAGTAGAAGTGGCAACTCGTGTACCTGTTGCTGTTTTCATCAACTGACCATATCAAGTCAGTTTATGCACATTTTTTCTGGTTGCACGACCCTTTTGCATGATTGATGCTGATTGGCATGGTAACAGCATCAGATATAATGTGTTTATATTTAGAAAAATATAGATCACAGGGGTTGTCCGTTTATCGCTGTTAGTCTTAAAGGTCAGGATTGTTAGGGGTTAAGTAGTCACAACTATCATGTTTTCTGTTTAAATTCAAATGTTAATTCTAATATCTGAAACAAAACCCAAACACAAATCCCACTGTGGTGGAATGTGCAGTGCCTTCTTTTTTCCCCTTTTCCTGGAGAAGGAAATGTTTAGTAGTTCAAGCATCTGCACTAGTTCAAATCTTTTAAATCTGGTAGACCAGATATTAAAAAAGTTCAAAACTACTGAAATCATTGACACAACCTGATAGAAGGTAGTGACTGCACTGGATCTTGAAAGTGAAACTATTAGTAGCAACTTTACCTTGCACTTATCAAAGGGAAAAAAAAGCTATTTCTGTGCAACTGAAAGTTAATGATGCAGTATTTAATTCATGCTGTCTTATCACAATTACTGTACGTGGAAGGTATCCTGTATTAGTGTTTAAGACTTCTACTTGCTTTTGAACATTTAATTAATTTTTCAATGTGAAGATTTTCCCTTCACTATTATCGGGAAAACGGCTTCCAAAAGAATGGTTTTTTGGTTCATCATAATTGTATTTACCTGCAAGTTGTGATGTCTGTGCAGTATGACCAAGACTATTATCCTGGAAGGAGAAAAAGGGGAAAGGATTATCAAGATGGAATGGTACAATAGATGTTGCATTTGCAGTTGCTGATTTGAATTTTTTTTTTTTTGGGCTATTGATGTTTTGTCATAACTTTTGCCTCTCTTCATTTGGTTGCAGTATGAACTCCCATTCTACTACCCAGGACAAGTAAGTTGCTTTCATTTCCCTTTCTCTGATGATGAGAAGGTCAATGTTATCCTTATGGACTCCATTTGATACATCTCGATGGATGAATATGAGAAACTGAGCAGTGATTGAAGAGATTTCGAAGTGCACTAGCCACACTTGACGTTAATAGTCTGAGAAGGATACTCCCTGATCAAAAACTAGTCTGACCATGATAATTTGATTCTTGTTTGTTCTTATTAAACCAAAAAGTGTAATGCTTTTCAGTTATCTTAGTATGTATCTTTTTCTTCTGATTTTTTTGCTTTTATCTTTTTTTCTTATTGGGTGTGTGTGGATGTGGGGTGGGGGGCGCTTTTGGTTCCTGATGTTTTCTCCCCCTAGCATGCAAATAAATCTGAAAACTCTGGCAAGAACTAAAGTATTTTAGTTTTTGAATGTTTATGCTACTCGTCACTAGAGGCAGCATTACTAGGTGTTTTTGGTTGGTTTCTATTCCTATATCTTTGAGAAGTTTCTCCTCAGTTTGGTGGTAGAAATAAACATGCATGCACTATTGTTTAGGTTATTCACAAGATAGAAGAAAAACAGTAGGACATTGTTTTCTTGTTTTAAGCTTTAGCCACCCCTCCATTGTCAGAATCCCATGCTAATCCTTTTTGTCAAAGTCGCATCGGATCTTTTGTTATCTATACATGCACATTCATTTGCTCTCTAATTTTTATTATTAGAGAAATTTGACATGCATGTTCAATGTTTTTGTAATTTATACACTGTAAATTTATGTCTTACAAAAATCTGGGAAACTATTAAATCAACATAAAAGTAAAACCTCAGCTAGGATTTGTGTTATCCACTTCATATTTCCAGGACATAAAGCCATTTTCCTCACATACCTCAATTTAGTTGGAACATATGTCAATTTATTAAATATTACATGAGTTTTGAAGAAAGGCAAGCTTATTGGAAGTCTTTTTTGCAGATTTGTGCGGGTAAAGTGACAGCTATTCACCTTTATCAAGGAGCATTTGTAGATATTGGAGGTGTTCATGATGGGTAAGGATGTTCATGTTACATGTATACCAAATTCTGGACATGTATTGTAATTATCTGACATCCATATAAAAACTAGGAAGGTCCCCCAAATGAAACTGTATGTGGTTTGAGAAGCTTAGGTGGTATAAAAGCGTGGAAGCGTGTTCAAGGAGCTGAAGTTTGAAACTAATGTAAATTGTATAGATTCCAAGAATTCCATACAAATTTTGATAACATTTGTTTCGTCCCTTCCCATTGTGTTAAGTTGCAGAAAAAAACCAGGATGGTGAGATTAAGGGGTTTTTTTGAACTGAAATCCTATTACCATAAGTGTGTATTAGATGGATACTAGTTTTGAAAGATTACTTGCAGTTTAAGTTGTTAAAATCACCATTCATAAAATGAAGAAAAGCGGCATCCTTTGTCCAGTTTCATATGCTACTGGAGGATAATTGTAGGAGATTTTTTTCTGAAAAGACTGTAACTTTATATATCTGCCTTGAGACAGAAGTTTCACTTCCAGATGGTTAAACTCCTTCTATATAAATGTGTGCACTTCTGGTGGTAGTAAAATCAAAAGGAGTTGAGAAAATCGAATCATTGTGCTAGGTATCAGTGATTATGCATTCGGAAGTAGCTCAAGGTGGTTGTTTTGTGCTTCATGGAGAAGACATTTTGCATCTTAATGAAAACTGAGGGGCAAGTAGTTTTTTTCTTTTTTCTTTTTCATTTAGTAGATCGGTTGGAGGGATCTCAGAAAGCGTGCTGACTTTGGTAATGAATTAGCCATGATTTTCAGTCGGATGATAAAGAATCACTGCCAGTGAATCCTAGCATTTCTTCATTGTGTTTTGGAGTTTATTTAATTAATAAATTTTGCTGTTGAATTTGACTAGAATCAGAATTTTAAATAGTGTCTGAGGAATCAAACTACTTTGCTTTGCTTGTTTCCAATGATTTTAATGAGGCAGCCATAACTCTAGCAGAATAGGACAATATCAACAAGTACATTAGATGGTGTAAACTTCATATTCATGTGTTTGATGATTCCCTTGTCAATGCATTTCAGGTGGGTACCAATAAAGCGAAATGACTGGTATTGGATCCGCCATCACATAAAAGTTGGTATGCATGTCATAGTTGAAATTCTGGTGAGTGATGCTTAATATTTTCGGAATTCCTGTTCATCAAAGAGCAGCTTCTGAATTTCTAGCCAGTATCATAATTGTATGACTACCAAGTTGCTTCTGATATGTAACATATCTACATTATACTGCTGAGGATCATGCTCTATTATGCACTCATCATCAATGATCTTGTTACTTTTTGGCTTCTCAGTGAACTTGGAATGAAGTGTATTATTTAGGTACCAAATTACAGATTTAGCTTATAGTCATATGTATTCAGAGGTTTCAGGAATCTAGCTGATATCATGCTATATTTAGAAAAATCTGATACATTTAGGGTGCAGCAGCAGCCTTTTGTCAGGGATGGCATTTGACATACACAAATATGCATACATGTATACGAGTTTAGGTTACAAGATATTCAGCTGTTGTCATTGTTCAAGTCATTTTTTGGTTCATTTATACTTATAACTTTTCTTATCAGTTATTTCTGTTAAGCACCTTTGCGAATTGAGATAATTTTCTGGAATCTGTGATAAAGTTGAAAAGACAAAAAGAGGACATGTGCTTTTTGTATACTTAAATGGCAAAATTTGCTTACATGTATCTTTTAGATTCATCTTTTCTTTCTGGTTCACAGCTATTTCACACATTTAAGGCTTGAGACAATCACTATAATGGTGGATTGATGCCTTACAGGTTTTTTTAATTCCTTTTCAGGCTAAACGTGATCCCTACAGATTTCGGTTCCCTATTGAGATGCGCTTTGTTGATCCTAACATAGATCACCTAATGTATGTAGCTCCAGTGTATTTCTGATCTTTCCAAGACAATTCTTTCTCAAATTTCTTCCGTGTTCATACCATTCTTGCTGAGGAACATTTTTATGTTATTTTGGGTCTCTCTCTCTCTCTCTCTGACACACACACACACACACACACTTAGTTGGTTCTACTTGTCTGACACACTAATAGGGACAATAGTAAGAAAGTCCCAGGTCAGTCATTAACTATTTGTCTTTGCGTGTATTTCCTGTCATTGCAGCTTTAATAGATTTGATTTTCCACCTATATTTCATCGTGAAGAGGATACAAATCCAGATGAATTGCGTGTAAGTAGTAACATATTATTTTGGCCAACTTTTATATTTCCTTTTTAGTTCAGTATCTCTATTAAAATTAGGAACTCTTGTTGGAGTTTCCCACTTCTTGTCAACAATTTATCGGATCGTAAATTCCAGAGCTAGGGTCTTTTGATAACCCTATTTAACATCAGAAATAGACGTATCAAGTAATTTAATATTTGACACATTTGATTGATGAAACTTGACCTAATACGTCATATCACTCTTCTCCAATGAACTCTGAACTTGTATTATAAGCCAACATATTCAAGTCCATGCAGACTTAGTGAAGAACAGACAATAGAAGTAAAATTTTCATATAGGTAGAGGATTGGAGCAATGGAGACACTTCGATAGAAAAGTTGGTTGCTTACATTCTCGAAATGGTAGCTTTCAGTATCTTCTCTGCCTACTGAAATTTATTTGAACGATCGTTATAGCTCTTCTAATCCAATTCAGTCTGCTTGCTTGTCTCACTGAAACAAGTGATTCTGTTGTCTTTGTATTTGAATACCTTGTTTGCCGGGATTTTTTTAGTTTGTTCAGAAATTTATATAACTGTGTATGGGTAAGTGCAGGATCTAGAGAACTTCTAGTTTTAGAGAACCCCTAATTTAAGTGACTTATTGGGTATTGGAATGACACCGGCTCAAATAGAACAAAATATCACGCATATGATTCATATATTCGACCCCAACTAGTTTGAGATGGAGCCATGGTAGATTTAGAAGCTCTTGTTCTTGTTGGTCTTTTATATGAATATTCTATTTTATGTTTTTCTTTTTGCATCTTCTTTAAACTGATGTTTTCATAGGAAAAAAAAAATACTATTTGATTACATATAAAGATTTGAAAAATTACTGGCAAGTATGACATTTGACTTTATCTATATGTAGCAAGAGACAGTTAGATGTTAAGTACTTAAGTTCTTGTGTAGCATTCAAATACCACAACAAAATAATTACAAATCTGAAAGCCTGAAACTTTATCTAACTTTTGATAGAGTGCTCACCAATATGAGTATCAGTCTTTCAAATCAGTCTTCAGTGCTTAGTCTCACTAGTGCTTCCATCTGTAAAAAAAATATTAAAAAAAGGTTCTCTTGTAAGTGAAAAGTAATATGAAATATTTAATTCAAGGCTGAGCCTGAAGTACTTTTTGTTGGAATAGCTGCCTTATTTTTTGGTGTGTTTGGGTTAAAGTCCCACATTGGTTGGGAAACAGACAAGTGGTTTGCTTATATGGACTTGGGCAATTCCCCTTATGAGCAAACTTTTGGGGTTGAGTTAGGCCCAGGTCTTTGTGTCCCATATTGGTTGCGGAATAGATTAGTGGTTTGTGTATATGGATTTGCGTAATCCTCCCTCCATGAGCTAGTTTTTGGGGTTGAGCTAGGCTCAAGTGCCATATCTTTTCATGGTTTAAACAAAAGAGGCTCCCAAGGTTTCAGTTAGAGCTAATATTTATTAATTCCTAACAAATGGTTGTTAGGATCTTGTGTACTCTATTAGAGCCTGTTTGGAAGGACACCCTCGTAAATGGATTTGGTGTAATTGGGTGTAATTACACCGTCTGACCTGATCAGATAATTACTTGGTCAACAGGTAATTGGGTGTAATTGACCGAGTGTAATTACACTTTCCAATTCATTACAGGTAATTACATGGTGTAATTACATGCTGGTTACTTTTTAATTTCTTTCTTTTATTTATATTTATATTTTTATTTTTATTTTTATATTTTTATTTTAATTTATTTTTTATTTTGATTATTTTAAATTCTTTTTATTTTTATTATTCTAATTTTTTCTAAAACTATATT